>JAOEHY010005200.1:0-46746 GCA_025447955.1 Psilopsiagon aurifrons
CCACCTCACAAGTGTGTCAAGGTCCCTCTGGATGGCATTCCTTCCCTCCAGTGTATCGACTGAACCACCCAGCTTGGGGTCATCGGCAAACTTGCTGAGGGTGCACTCAATCCCACTGTCCATGTCACCGACAAAGATGTTGACCAAGACCGGTCCCAAAACCAACCCCTGAGGGACACCACTCATTCCTGGCCTCCAGCTGGACATTGAGCCATTGAGCACAGCTCTTTGTGTGTGGCCATCCATCCAGTTCTTTATCCACTGAGTGGTCTACCTATCAAATTGATGTCTCTCCAACTTAGACACAAGGATGTCGTGTGGGCCAGTGTCAAATGCTTTGCACAAGTCCAGGTAGGTGATGTCATCTTCTCTACCCCTGTCCATCAGATCCATAGCCCCATCATAGAAGGCCACCAGATTGGTCTGGCAGGACTTCCCCTTAGTGAAGCCATGCTGGCTGTCACCAACCACCATGTTGTTGTTCATGTGCCTTAGCGTGCCTTAGCCTGCCTTCCAGGAGAATCTGCTCCAAGATATTGCCAGGCACAGAGGTGAGGCTGACTGGTCTGTAGTTCCCTGGGTAACTCTTCCCAAAGTTACTTGTCCAAACCCCTGTTAGTCAATCATTATCTCCATAATACAGTTATTTAAAGCCTGATTCTCCATGAGCAAACAGAAGTAAGAGAGGCCAAGACCTTAGCGGCCTTGCTGTGTGCCTTGCAGCAGGTAAATGGGAAGGTGAAGCATAGATGTAGTCTCTGTGCCAAGGGCACCAAAGCTGTAAATGTGAGAGAAATATCCCATTCGTTTGTCATTTTCTGAGAGACTCATCACAAATACGAAATAAAAAGGAATGGCAATGACCTCATTCTGTTTAGACCCTCTAAAAGGATTTAAGAGGTTAATATCATTCACAGTGTAGGTGAGAGAGGTTAAGAGAGTCTATTCCAAGACTCCAAAGAAAGTCTCTTCTTTATACCCAATAGTATGTGCAATTTATTTTGACAGAGGGTGCTTTCTAAGGGTCAGTGCAAAGTCAACTTCAAGCCAGAAACATGAGAAAAGATTTAATGTCCTTTTATATGTCTACCTGTTCCATTGGTCTTTCAAGTACCCCCAAAACAACAGCAAAACTCTGTGAAAGGCTTTTCTAGGATGTCTTTTTAACCTGTTCCTCCAACAGAGATTTTGCATTTGAGTGGCTTGATGGTTTGGATGGTGCAATGGCCTTCATTCACATCATCACATCGTGAGTGGTGTTGGTGAGGAGCAAATGTCGGCAGGGAGTCCAGGGTAGATAAGTTGTACAAGAGGTCCAGAAAAACAAAACTGGGGGGACCAAGGGCCCGCACAGTGTCTGTCAGGGTGAGATAGTGCTGGAGCTGCCTAGATACATGTAGACATGCTTGTTCTAATCACTGAATAATTAAGATTGAGAGGTGTAGCTGGTATTGCTGGAGGTCTCAACTCAAAGTTGGTCTGGCTTTGAAGCCAGATCCAAATTCAAAATCAGTTCACGGAGTGGCTTTTTCCCCACTGCATTTTAAAAGACCCCCCTTGTTGATAAGCCATTTAGTACAGCTACCAATTGTCAGTGCTCTGGAGAAACGTCAAAGAAGCCATTTTAGGAGACTGCAAGTCATGCTACATCCTTTTACAAAGAGGCAGGCTGGGGCTTGGAAGAATGAAATCATAGAATCATAGAATCAGTCAGGTTGGAAAAGCCCTTTAAGCTCCTCCAGTCCAAGCGTTACCCAGCACTGCCAAGGCCACCACTGACCCATGGCACTGAGGGCCTCGTCTCCACAGTGTGGGAACCCTCACAGGGACCGTAACTCCAGCCCTGCCCTGGGCAGTTCCAATGCTGAGCACCCTTTGAGGCAGGAATTGCTCCTCAGCTCCATCTAAACCTGCTCTAGTGCAGTTTGAGGCCGTTTCCTCTTGTCCCATCCCTTGTTCGTTTGGAGAAGAGACTGACCCCCACCTCACTTCAGCAGTGTTCTCAAAGCTATGCATGGACCCCAATAAAACATGGAAATAAATCTAGGTGATCAGGGTAAAAAGCTGCACACTTACTGCTAGTAATGTAAATCCATATCTATTTTTCCATTATCCAGTTCTCCTTTTTTATCCAAGCCTATATTATTGCACACAAGAGGAAAAGTAGCTCATGTAAAAATACTGAGAAAGTGGCATTTTGCTCGGAAAATTATTATATTCTCTTTTTTCCTTAAAAACAAACCATGCTGCTCCAGAAGTATAAGTGAGTGCAGGGAATTTTAACAGCCCCATCTACACAACAGCCCAAATGGCAATAGAGTAACTGCTCTGTGCTGGAAGCTTTCAGCCATGACCTATCTAATAATGCATCACTTCTTTTTATTAAGATTCTGGAGCCTAGTAAAGACTTCATGTTCCCTTAATGGGCTTGCCCTAAATTAAAGAAACCACCAACAGTTCATTAATACCTCATTAGAAGGTGTGAATACAAGATATAAAGGGAAGGTTCTGTAAAGCAACCTTTAGGAGAAAGTATTGAAAAATCAAACTCCTCCCAGGTAATCTTCCTCACCCATTTATCAGGAACAGCCAGACCTCCTCACTTTTGGCTTGCACACACTAGCTCCTTTATTTACTCTGAGTCAGGCTGTAGAAATCACATTTATCCTGTAGTTCTGGCACAACTGTGGATCCCAGGGTTAGGAAATTATATCAGCCAAATTTCAGGATTTCTAATTCACGGGAAATTTTGGCATTTGGAAATTTGCTTTTATTCTGACTCAGAAAAATAAAATTCTTTCCTTTATTATTGCCTATGACTGGAAATTCTGACTTGAAAAAAATGACTTTTTGGAAATATTGACCTGAGGATTATTTGTTCACGTTAGTGGAAATCTGCAGTACTTGTAATTGTAGAAGTACTTTGAACAGTAGAAGTCAATCATCTCCTTCAGATGTACTGTTCATCTCTAAGCATTTTTCTTATCATAAGAGAAAGCAAACATGGATTTTGAGCACATAGACAATGCAAACATGCTTGTAAAAGTAATGTCAAGACAAGCAACAACAGGTAACAGCTGTTACCATTCAGCTGATGGATCATTCCTATTAGTAGCTTCCAAGAAAAAGGGTTCCACCAGATACCACTAACATGATGACTCCTTGGTGCCTTCCTTTTGCTGGCAGTAAGGAACAGATGGGTCCACAGCATGGCAAGGTAGCAGGGATGATCTAATCTCAAATTCGTAATGCTAGAAATGAGAACGTGGCATTGAAAAAGTGCCTGAATTTGAGATTCAAGATTAACATTCATTTCAGAAATAGCCTAGCACCTCAGCACAGCAGTCACAGTATATATAATCCTACAAGTCACCCATGAGAACAAAACCAGCATAGTCATCTGCAGCAAGAACAACCCAATGGGAGATTGAAGTTATATTTGCAAAATGAGGCATTGAAAAGCAGGTCACGTCCTTATACCTCAACCAGAAGGTTCTTTAGTCAAAGCTTCTGGTGATGGCACAGTTAAGTAAAGATCGTTATCTCGATTTAGAATATAGGACACCAAGACGCAACGATGAATCAGCACTGATGCCATTTTTTGACCAAACCAGATATTTAACTTCTGAGATTTTTCAGATTCCTCAATATCCATATTGAAAAATAGAGTCTCTAGACAGTTGAAACTTAAACGGGGGAAGTTTAGATTGGATATAAGGAAGTTCTTTCCTGTGAGGGTGGTGAGGCACTGGAATGGGCTGCCCAGGGAAGCTGTGAATGCTCCATCCCTGGTGATGTTCAAGACTGGGTTGGACAGAGCCTTGGGTGCCATGGTTTAGTGGGAGGTGTCCCTGACCATGGCAGGGGGATTTGAACTGGATGATCTTAAGATCCCTTTCCAACCCTGACTGTTCTATGATTCTATGATTCTATATCTGTCTCCTCATAAAATAGGTATTCATGTTTGGTTAGATGACTCAAACCCTCACAGCCTTGTCAAGAAAGCTTGGGATGACTAGACTGAATGTATGGTCTACACGGTAGTTACCTAAGGGAAATTGATCTCATCAAACTGCAGGGGGAAGATTCACATTCAAATTAAAACCAGAACTTGTATGGGGGTTCAATGCCACCACTGTGCTGCAAGCATTTCCATTTAGCCAGGCAAAAAAACTCTTAAACTCTTAAAGATGGGAGATAAATCTACAAACGATTATTTTCATGTAGAGAAACCAACTTGCTTTAAATTATAAGGTAGTTGCTGGGAGAGATTGGTCCTTGATGAAGAGTGAGGCAGCTCATCCTACTGAAGGATGGTTGTAATCTCCTTAGGTATTTTCATCAGTGGAAAGACATGATGAAGTGGTTCCTTTTTGCAATGAAGAAAGAGAAGATAAAGATGACCAGGTCTGCTCACTGCCACACTGCATCCCACAACATCATGGGGCCCTCAAGACACTTTCTTGGTACATGCATCAACCAACACTCCTACTGCAGAGAGGCTGAGCACAAACCCTACAGCCTTGAATGCCTGAATACACTCACTCTGCTCAGTGTGTGGATTTCCAGAGATGCTAAAAAATTCAGAGGAAGGCATTCATCTGGGGAGAAAGAACCCCAAAACCAAGAAAACAGCTCGGGACCCACCCAGCTACCCAGGATGATGTTAGAGATCCTCTGTTAAACCTTGTCAGCAGTAGTGCTTCTCAGCTAGCGTGGGAAGGCCATGATCTACAGCCTGCTGAAGTTAGTAAAAAGACTCCCGTTGACCTCAGTGGGCTCAGTTTTATCCTCTGAGCCCAGGAGGACTCCAGCTGTGGTTTAGAAACTGCTGGTGGTCCGTGTGCCTGTGGTGAGAGGGCTGCATCTGGGCCATAGAAACATATTAAGCCTAAAGACATATGAGCTACCAAGTCTGCATTTCCTAAGCTTGACTGGGTGTGCAGTGGTTTGAAAGAAAATTTGAGGGTTGGCAGGGTTCTTCCAGCAATTTGGGAATTAGTGACTTGGTACCTTCTCTAAAGGCTTTTTACATGCAGCATGTGCCAGGACTGTTCCATGTATTCTGACAATGATTTCTCTGAGGCTGGGCATAGCCACTTGACCTTGTTCCAGTGTCTGCTTTCCTAGAAATCCTTTATTTAGCCCTAGGGAGCAGATAAAACTGAGACCTGTAGCCTAAACCAGTACGTCTCTTTCCACCACTGAAGTGATAGCCCAGAGCATTGGTTGGCTTTGATTTCTTTGTTAATCTGTTCTCCTTTTCCTTCCATGGGGTCTGCAAGCCACAGGTAAACTTTTAGGTACAGGTAAACACAGGTAACTATTGCATACTGATTTAACTTTCCCTTCCCTACATAATTAGGAGTGAATGAACTCCTAGTCACCCTTCTATGACTGAGGAAAAATTACCTCATGCCCAGTTGCTTCTGAGAGAAAATCCCCTGCAGTTACAACATCTCTCTTTTACAGGAATACCAGTTAAAACGAAGAATTTCCTCTAATAATCTTCACACCAAACTTCCCCTCTTTGGCTCAAAGCGACTTTAGAGGAAAAGATTTCAGCCCACAAGTTCACCCTGGGACAAAAATCAACCCATTTAAGGTTTTTACGATCTCAAGTGTGGACATCACAACTGTGGTCCAATATTTTAGCAGCAGTCTCAGAAATACTGGAGAGAATGCAAGTGGTGTATCCATCAGATCCATGCTTCCACATCCAAGGGCTTCATTAGCCCTCACCTGCAGTACTGCAGAGCTGTTCCAACAACACAATCCCAAGTTGTTCAGGGTTGCTGCTTTCCAGGATGCTGCCTCCAGTCTTGTGTGACTTGAGTTCTTTGTTCCCCAATTGTTGGACATGACTTTGGCTGCATTAAATCATAGACTGAGCATATGAGCTGCCTGAGTTAGCGATCCAGACCACTTGGGTGTAACCGACCTGTTTCTGATGGTTCTCATCACTTTACTGTAGACTGCATTGCTTCTGGATTGTGCCAGCAATAATTTTCCACTTTTCTTGGATCGATATAAGATGTCAATAAAGGTGTTGGGTAGGATTGGATAGGGATGGTTTGCTGCGGGACCCCATTCTAGGTGCATTTCAGGCAGACTAGGGGTCCCTGTGCACAGACATTTTCGAGACTTATCAAGTAGCCAGTTTTAGTCCATTCAAGGCAAAGATTTTAAGTCTTGTATGCAAAACCAGTAATCTCTCTGAAAATGATTCCCTTTCTTTCCCATTTCCCTTCTCCTCCAGAGGTTTCCTATACAACACAGCAATACAAAGAAATGATTCAGCACTTAGGGTAATAAGGAGGGATGAGGACCCACATCAAGAACTAGGAAGGAGCAGGCCCTTGGAATCTGCTACGCTGCTGATGAGATGGTTGGTTTCGTTTGGCACTTCGCCTGCTTTTGGAAGTGCCAGATTCTGCCTGGTTTTCCTTCCTCCCACCATTCTCTGATGGATTTTGAACTCCAAATTAACTACTGAAACAGCCGTACTGCTATGGAGGGGCAGAGGAAATGCCTCTGGCAAGACTGAGCATCTTTTTAAATGGTTTCAATTGTTGCTCTTTAGTGAAAATGAGCACCAGGGAGCCAGACCCCATTAACTGTCCTCTAGATGATGTCTTCGATTTCTTCTGCATCATCCTAATGTCTTGGTTGCATCCCTTTTCTCTACACCTATGTCTACCCTCTCCCTACCAGTCTGACTCTTCTTAGTCTTGAGTTTCCTAGGGAGAGTTTTTTCCCTCAATTCCAAAGGGGATTTAAGGTAGGGTTAACCCAACCTTGCAGAATCTCAGCCACTCCATGGGGAGACAAGACTTGTTTTCTTGAAGAGGTTGGACACAGTATCTGAATGTCGTCTCCATGTCTAACCACCCAGGCCAGAGAGCTGTATTCAGCCATGGGCTGCAAAGACGAAGGCTGAGATCTCTACCACCATGGTTTGGCTGGAATCTGTGGAAGACTGGTGTATCTGCAGTGATAACTGGGACTCAAGAAGAGGTATTGAGGTCTGCAAGACATTAAAGTGTATCATAAGGCAGCCTGGAGAAAAGCCAGTTGGCAACTCTTACAGCAGTCACATTGATTTTCAAGGTCCTCATGGCCATGCTTTTCACCAGAATTACCTTCTTTCTCTCCTTTTCCCTCATCACACATTTGTCTATCAACCCCCATATCTGGAAAAGCAGTCATATTCCTGACTTTCATTCCAATCTAGATTATCCTATCATCCTACGCTGCTGTGATAGACAGATATTAACTTTGTTTCAGTTTGTCTGCCTGGCTTTCTTTAAATAGTGGCAAGTAGAGCTTCCTCCTCTTGTCACTTCAAAAACCAGACAGTACACAGAAACTTTAGCTTTTTCTTCCTGATATTCCCATCCACATTCTCACTCCATGCTAAACACTCCTTTGTGAGGCGTTTTTAACCAAACATGTTGACAACTAGAAAGGGAGAAAGTAAAATAAAATGAAACTAAAATGAATCAAGCCCAACCCCTTTCTTAAAAGAAATCCCGATTTCAGAGTCAGTCTGCACATCTGAAGCCCCATGAGATATGGCTGTCCCATCCCTGGCAGTGTTCAAGGCCAGGCTGGATGGGGTTTGGAGTGACCTGCTCTAGTGAAAGGTGTCCCTGCCCATGGCAGGGGTTTGGAACTGGATGAGCTTTAAGGCCTCTTCCAACACAAACCAGGCTGTGACACTATGACTCTATGAGGCGAGTCACTTCATGGTGTTGAGCACAGTGAACATGACAGGGAGGAGAGGGACTACTCTCCCAGGGTGGTTGGCAGGTCAGCTGAGCTCCAGGCATATTTCTGCCAAGTTCAACTTTCCTTTGCTGCATGGATGGGATGGGAGGGCATGGGGCAAGGATGCAGGTATATGGGCTTCTTTTTCCAGGGACTGATGCAGCAGCAGGGCTCTTGGGAGTAGGGTAGGACAGAAAGAGTTTCATGCCTGGAGAGCAAGGCTATCCCCACTGAAGTTAATGAATCAGCTAAGAACAGCCTGTGAGCAGCTTTCCTCTTCTTTGCTTGGACTTCCACAAAATCCAGGCAAAATTGGCTCATGGCATGCATCAGAATTCACCATTTGAGCATAATGGTAGTGATTTTTCTCTGGTTTTCAAATCAAATAATAGTGTTCAGTGATGATCAGCTGTATAAATGGCAGGGTGACAAGAAAATGAATGTATAAAGTATGATTGATGCCTAAACTAGCAACCTTTAGCATTTAGGGGTCTCAGTTGGAGTCACAGTTTAGATCTGACTGCTAAAAGCACCTATTTGTAGCTCTTTCATTTGTCATAGCACATCTGCCCTAACAAATGATGGATGACCAATTCAAAACATGAGCTCATCTGAGCTGTATCCCTGTACTATCAAGGAAGAAATGTGCTCATGACACCAAGTTACCCACCTTGAGTACATGGTTTGAACATAATGTCTGAGATGTTGCTTGAGACACTCATCTTCTTCCTGGGCCTGAGCATCACAGCAATAACAACTAAGATAGGCACTGAGAGCAAGTGAGGGGAATAGTAGCATCCCAAAAACATGTGTTTGTAAATGAGCAGGACAGATTCCTATCAGCCTGATTGGGAGCTAGAGACTGAATCCTTGTTCTTCCAACATATTTGAAGTCCCTACATGAATGCTGCTATTTACCCATGAGGTTATTCCCAGGGCAGCAACCAAACACCAAACAGAATGCAAACAGATTGACCTGTTTACTAATAATAATTAGATTTCAGGGACTGACCAAAGATAACCCACGTCTAAGTGTTATTCTTGCCACATAGAATCACAGAATGGTTTAGTTTGGAAAGGACCTTAAGATCATCCAGTTCTAACCCCCTACCATGGGCAGCGACACCTTCACATGGTACAATCAAGATGAGGGATGCCAGCTTCCACCAAGAATGGAGCACCAAGCACAAATAGTCTGAATGTGAACTAACTCTGCTGGGAAAAATGGGAAGGGATGGAAACAGTGACCTATCAGATACTGCGACTTCAGGAACACTTAAGCTATTTCTGTTAATTCATGTCCTTCTATTAACTGCTCACAGCTCATTTTGGCTGAAAACCAGGAGCTGTTCTCTGTTGCTGGGGAAGCTCAAAGGGAGATGAGATGAAATTATTCCAAAGGAGCCATAGGAAAGGAATATAATTGACTATATCTGTGTTACACTAGAAGAATAAGTCTTTAGAGATATCAACATTTGCCAGTCATCCTTGCCAATGCATGCCATATAGCTGTCTTGCAGCTTGGCTCTGTGAGCATCTCTGGCAACACAATGCACCAGGGATGCTTGTGAGGTCCAAAGCTTCTAACATAATGTTAGGTGACTTGAAAAGTAAAGGTAGGAGGCTTCAATCTTGAGAGGTCTTCAAAGACAACAGACATATTACCCCTACATGGTCTTTGTTTTCAGAGGAGCACTTCAAGTGCACCCCAAGAAAGCTTTACAGAACACAGGGAGTAAGTTGAAGATTCACCAGAGAAAGTGCTGCAGAATGACAGTGAAGAGATAGTATCACAGCAGAGAGCAGATGCACTTGCTCAGAACAAGAGGACCTCAGAAGCAGACATGACGCAAAGAACAACTGTGCTTATAAGGGGACTCTCATCAGCAGAGAAAAGGCTTTTGATGCAAATGGAGTGTCTGCAGACTGCATCCCATTACCCCTACATGTTGGAATTTAGGATTCATTTGTGTTCTCAAAATCTGCATGCTTTTCCAGCTTTCTGAAGCAGGAACCACAGAATTGAAAACCAAGCATGAAAATCAGCTAAGACTTCCTGAAAAACGTAATCCAAATCAAATCCCCACATTCTTATTC
The DNA here is from genome assembly GCA_025447955.1 of Psilopsiagon aurifrons. Lineage (NCBI taxonomy): Eukaryota > Metazoa > Chordata > Aves > Psittaciformes > Psittacidae > Psilopsiagon > Psilopsiagon aurifrons. The sequence goes on from JAOEHY010005200.1 coordinate 9,868, forward strand.
TGCCATCAGTATGAATGGTCTGATACCACAGAATGGTTAGGATTAGAAAGGACCTTAAAATCATCTAGTTCCTGAAAGGCTGGGCCTGCAACCCATTGACTTAAGGAGAAATGCGGTGCTCAATTCTTGTGGCAGCTGGGATATATTAATAAAACTTGGTCCCAAATCTTTGTCTCCAATCGCTACCTGCAGCTCCCATTGAAAAGCCTTGTGGAATTTGGGTAAATCCAGAGTATGGCTAATTAATTGTTATGGGAGGAATCACTAGGTGGCAATGTTACCCATGCTCGCCAGGGCAAGAGATTTTGGGCGGCACGCACAGGTCGTGTTTTGCTTTTGCGATGAAGAAACGCTGTTTTGCAGCAGTGTGTTGTGCAGCAGCCTTTAGAGAGAGGGTATGGCAGGCAGCAAGAAATTTGTTCCACTTTGTAGCTGTTGAAAGTAAATCCTCGGAAAGAGCAGGTTTAATGTGCAGGCTGGTAAACTGATAAACATCACGACTTTTACAAGACCAGGGTTCAAATATAAGAACTAAATGAAACTGAGTTACCCTGAACTCACTCTCATGTAATTATTTTTTCACTGGGAGGAAAAAGCTTCGTTTTTCTGTAACCCTTATGCCGTGTCTATTATAGTAAATTGAATAGGACAAGGGCATGAGAAATGGGTTACTGGGGCTCTTACATTGCCTAAGGATTCCCTGGTCACTTCCAGCCCAAGCCAACCATACTGTTCCTGGGCACATTTTGGGAGCTAGCACGGACCAGGGGCCATGCCTGTCAGGCAATCTGGAGGCAGCCACCCTGCCTTAGAAAGCAAGAGAGTTTAATCACACAGATGTGATCATTCTGTGTCAGTGGATCCAGGCCAGGGAGTGGTCCCAGCTACATTTAATTTATTAGCATCAACATAACCTTAGTGCCTCAAAAGGCAGGCAACCTTATGGTGGACACGTAGCATGCTTTGAGAATACAGAGTGGGACACAAGGTTATTGCGTGATGTATCCTGACACTCTGACTATCTCCCTCTACTATGTGTTTTAAATTATGAAGCTTATCCAAGGTAGATTGAAGAAAGGCTGTGCTGCCGTCCCATTTGCTGTCATCAGATGAAGCTTGATATATCCCAGGAGCAGTTTGGTGGCAGGCTTCTATTCCTGACAGAAGAAATTATTCCGTAATGAAATTAGATGAGGAATTTCGCTTTACATGGGGACCCCTGGTATCTGCCTCTCCGCACAATGTAAATCTAAACTCCTGCTAATTTCTCCAAGTCCTGCTCTCCTGAGGGGGAAAGGGCCTCTCTCGTCCTGTTTACATTTTCCTAATTACCTCATTTGTTCTGTGTTTACTGAGGGATTGGGTTCTAAAGAGGCCAGCCTGAGACATCACAATACTACCAGGATGGCCCTTGATTGAAGAGGCCCTGGGCGGACCTAAGGAGGGGATCAGATGGCAGAGATGGGGATATGTTAATTATCCACAAGAATGTGATGGTTTGAAACACCAGAGAATGAGCTCCGTCTAAGGGCATAGAAAGAGAGATGCAGTGCCTTGTGCACCAGCATTGCTGGCTCCAAGGATATCTGCTGGCAGCTTGACCCCTGTGTCCTGGACTCTTCTTGAATCATAGATCTCAGAATGGTTTGGGTTGGAAAGGACCTTAAAGCTCACCTGACTCCAACCCCCTGCCATAGGCAGGGACACCTTCCACTAGAGCAGCTTGCTCCAAATCCCTGTGTCCAACCTGGCCTTGAACACTGCCACGGATGGGGCAGGCACAGCTTCTCTGGGCAACCTGTGCCAGCGCCTCAGCACCCTCACAGTAAAGACCCTCTTCCTTATACCCATCTTAAATCTCCTCTGTTTAAGTTTGAACCCATTACCCCTTGTCCTGTTACTGCAGTACCTGATGAAGAGTTCCTCTCCAGCATCCTTGTAGCCCTCTTCAGACACCAGAAGCTGCTCTGAGGTCTCCATGCAGCTTCTTTTCTCCAGGCTGAACCACCCCGATTTTCTCATCCTGTCTTCATACAGGAGGTGCTCCTGCCCCTGATCATCCTCATGACAGGAGCTGCAGCTTTGTGGCTCTCTGGCCGCTTTCTTTCACTGAAGTTGCTTCATCTTTGTTTCACGTTTCACAACAAATGTGAGATTCACTGGCCCAGATGGGAAATAGCTGATGAGTGTGGCTAATTGCAAGAGAAAATCAAGTCCAGCCATTTTCGTGGTAGTCTGGGACACGATACCTTGGATTCAAGCCATAGGGTTGCTAAAAGCTTGTTGAGCAACAATGATGGAGTGACAGAGACAAGATTCACCAAGAGAAATGAGGTCTCACTGTGCTCAGTGGGGGTCTCAGCAGTTCAGCAGTGACTGGCTCTGGGAGTGAAGCTCAAACTCTGGGCTGAGCCTTTGTGGGTTTCAGGAGCGGAAGGAGACTCATCCCTATTCTGTCTGGTGCAGATTGGCCCATAACCGCAGTGCTCAGGTCTCACACTTGGGGGTGGATTGACACTATCTCCACCACAAAGACCTTTGCTGGAACCTAGTGGCCTTGACTCATAACTTGTGGTTTTCCTGGAGGAAGAGACCTCTTCTTTCAAAGCACCCAAATCAATGATGAGGCTGTCTTGGACCCTACCAAATAGTGTTTGTGCAGACTGTGGGTGTTGCATGTCCTGAAACAAGCTATAAACACAAAGAGTAAGCTGAAAAGTAGGAGGCAGGCCAGATGAATAGAGGTGGAGGGTTTCCTTAGGGCAGTAAGGCAACTTTGTGTGATGTGCATCCATACTACCTCTCTGATGTGGACCTATGAGTTAACTGCTGAATTTCTTCTATTTTGAAATAACTAGCATCCTTCATGAGAGAGCCAGGAAACCAGAAACCTGCCTGCAATGTGAACCACCAGTGGACCAGGGCTCTGGAGCAAAGCAAGAGTCAAACAGAAAATGTAAACTTATGTTCTCTGTGTAATGAATGAAGAATTAATGCATCCCTTTTGCGTTAGAGCCTTGTCCTCATTACGCCCAAGAAATCGGTGTCGATTCAAGACTTTTCTTGATCTGAAGGAGATCAAACCCACAGTTACCCATTTTTGGAAGCATATTTTATTTTTTCATAAAATCATGGAGTGGTTTGTGTTGGAAAGGACCTTAAGATCATGCAGTTCCAACCCCCCTGCCATGGGCAGGGGCACCTCACATTAGACCATGTAGCTCAAGGCTCTGTCCAACTTGGCCTTGAACACTGATGGAAATTTATCACTTCTTTGGGCACCTTGTGCCAGTGCCTCAGCACGCTCACAGTAAAGAACTTCTTCCTTATATCCAAATTGGACTTCCCCTGTTTCAGTTTGAGCCCATCACCCTTTGTCCTATCACTCCAGTCCCTGATGCAAAGTCCCTCTCCAGCATCCTTATAGCCCCCTTCAGACACTGGAAGCTGCTCTGAGGTCTCCATTCAGCTTCTCTTCAATTTTTGCCAATGCTTAGGAGATATGGGGCACTTACATTGACCTGAGTTACATGAGACAGGTATGGGAACAGATATTATGAGCTTGTGGGTAGGAGAAAAAATATCCTCAATACCCATACAAGAAATTTATGTGCCTGAGGACCAGGAATGACAGCAGCCCAGCTCTTCCTGGGAATCCAGTCCTTCCTTTCTTTCCTTCTTGTTTTCCAAGTCTCACACTGGCAAAGCTGTATTTTCACTGACCAACTTGGCATAGGAAATGTAGTCAGGAATAGTGCTCTGCTCTCAGACACTGAAATATAGCCAGGGTTCCTGGTCCTGCTGTCCTCATGTATGCAGAAAAAATGTCTTTATGCTTCCATTCCTCTGTTTGTGGAAGAGACGTGATCTGCAGCAGAAGGGAACTGAGACTTATTTCACAGAGAATGAAGAGTGATATTTTATTTTCATTTTAGCTGAATTAATTTTGTTACTTCAGTTTCAGACTTCCATGCCACAAAGTGCCCCCAAGAAGTCTAGGACGTTACTATCTTCAAGCCTGTTGAAGCCAATAGCTGAGCTCTTCAGTGAATCAGGACCAGTGTCCTGACTAACACTCAGGATTATGCTCCAAGGGGAAGATTTACAGCTACACTATCTAACAAAGCAATCCAGGGTCCACTGTTTTCCCTAAAGAAACATGGCACAATGTGACTTCTGTCAATTCTTCTAAGCAGGCTCTCCCTCAGAAGAAGGTGGTCTCATTGTGTAGTGTGAATCAAATTCTGATGTTCAGCAGATCAATTATGCACAGGGAGTTTTGTCTGCATGTTCTAACCATGCTACATATGTGAGGTCCCTTTCACTGCAAGTAGGCTAAGCATCCTTATGTTATTTACCCTCAAATTCCACAGTGAGCACTTAATGAAGAAGTAAAACCATCTTCGTTCCTTTGTTGGAAGAGGGGAGTTGCTTCCACGTCTTCAGTGCTTTTCAGCAACTTTGGTTTCTGTCCTAAGCAAACAGTGCACTGTTTATTGTTCGCATTGTCAGGAATCCCTCAAAATGCAAACAGACTGGAGCAGAACAAGAACATCTGTAAGAAACCCCAGGATAAGAGCCTGTAGGTCTGGGTGAGCCATGAATTCCAGCGATGGCAATTTTAAGGTCTAGAATCTGCAAGGCCAGCTCTGCTGTTGCAGTCACCACCTCATAAACTTAGCAAGTTCCAGGAATTAGTTTATTTGCTCCCCTTGGAAGTCTGGTCCATAGTCTCATTGCTCCAGTGGTTAAAAAACATCTTCCACTTTCCAACCTAAATTTATTCATGACCAGTTTATCCCCATCTGTTCTGATGCCAACCTTGTCTTTAAGTGTAAATGGCATTTCTCCCTCTCCAGTGTTTAGCTCCCATTTTATTTATGGAGTATGATGTTATCTTCTCCAAGCCTGCGTTTTGCTGAGCTAAACAAGTCGAGCTCTTTGAGTCTCCTAAACAGGGCACTCCCTTCCTCTGGTGCTCATCATTGACCTTCTCTGCACCTGTTCCAGGTTGAATTCATCTTCCTTAAACATCTTGAACTAAAATTGAACCCTGGAGTCCTGCAGCTTTGTTTGATGTCACTAATAGGAACACCAGGTTAGACAGCTCCATTTAAAAACTATGCTTCATCTCAAGCTATTTGCATTCCTTCCCCTGCTACTTCTATTGGGAAACTGCTGCCTGATCTCCACCATTACCTTATACACATTGGACTTTGCAGGCCTAGTGTTTTTCTAAAACTATGGGAAATCATTCACATTAAGCATGCACAGTTTAGTCATACTGAGGTCTCACTGGTCCATGATAATCATCCTGGGCAAAGTTAATATCCAGCATCTTTGCCTCTCCCACCTAAATAAGGAACTCTTTCTTCCTAATTTGTGGAATATTCTTTCAGTGTTGGCTCCTCCTGCACTTTAATATGGAAGGTCATCTTGCTTGGTGTACTTCCAGCTCTTCACCCATGCTGCCTCTTCTGCAGTTCAGGGTGTGAGCCCTAAACCTATATCTACATACTACAAGTAGGTCTATCTAACATGCTATCCATGATAACCCTGGAGTGAACTGTTTCCCTTCCCACACCGAGGTCTCCTTAGAAATGAAACCAAGAAGTTCATCCAAAACAGATGTGATGTGGGTGTTCTGCAGGGTCAAGGTACTGAAGCAAAAGAGAAAGGACCCTGTTTGACAATAGGAATGCACAGTATTAGCTCAGTTACCTACCAGCAGACATCTCATGCTTTGGAAAATGGGTGGAATTTGGAGATACCGTTTCCTCCTCTCAGTAAAATTGAAACCAAGTCCAAGAAGCCTAGAGGAGTCCATGGCACAAGTCCCAGGGATGGGGAGAAAATGCCATGGTCTTCACTGAACCACTTACCATGACTCATTCTAGTGACTCACCGGATCCCAGTTCAGGAGTGAAGCAGGAAGAGTTGCCACCTTTTCCCGCTCATTTTCCCTCAGCCTGGTCCCCAGAGCTCTGTTGAACAGACTCAGGATTTCTCATCAGGAAGCAGCATGAAAAGGACATTACAGATGCTATTTCAAGACACTGCAAGGAATTTCCTTCCACTTGCATGAAAGGAACTTCTCTGTTGTGTCTGCTGCCACCACCAAATCTTAAAGCACTGAGGTCCACATCACAGTGAGAACTCATATGTGTTTATGTCTCCAGTTTAGAAATTGGGAAACTGACGCACATGCGGGGTTGCACCATCCCTGGCAGTTCAAGATGAGGTTGGACAGGGCCTTGGGTGACATGGTCTAGTGTGAGGCATGGCAGGGGGTTGGAACTGGACAATCTTAAGGTCCGTTCCAACCCAAACCATTCTATGATTCTATGACATGAATGCCTGCCAGGGAGCCACCAGAAAAACCAAGAACACAATGCTGGTTGCTCCCAAAGGTGGTGGACACTTCAAAACCAAGCCTCATGGAACAGGTTGCTTTTAGTCATATCTTCTCGTCATAAGAACCCTGGAGGAGAATGGTTAGTGCTGCTGAGTCAGAGGGTCAGGCCCTGAATGAAGTGAGAGCTGACCTCCCAGGCAGCCAAGTGCCACCACATGTACTTGCCACCCTTCCTACGAGTAATTTTCCAAGCAGAAGTCACAATAAGGGCAAGGTGCAATTTCTAAAGGGAGAATACTCATTTGCTGTTGATTTTGCAACCCAAAATCTGACACCCACTAGGGGAATTTCTCTCTTTCTCTTTTTGGCACAGGATGAGAAACATTTCTTTCAATCTTTTGTTTCTCTTTTCTTCTTTTTTGTCTTTAATGCTTCACTTGAGGGGATATAGACAATCAGGGCTATAATGCAGGGAGCTCAAGGAAATTGCAAGTGACTCAGGATGCAGAGCATTTCATCTAAACAACTCAGCTCCTCACTGCAATTTTTTCCATAGTCAGAGCCACATGGCTCTGAAAATCCCACCAAATGTTGAAAGGGATGGAAAGAAATGACAAATACCTTATGAACTTCTTGCTAGCCTGGCACTAGAAACAGTCATGGGCCAAAGGCAGGTCATAGTGGATGCAGCCAGCTCTGGTGCAGAGCAGAGCCGCTAGCTCACAACTGCACTTTCAGGAATACACAATTGTTTGTGTCCTCCTTGGTTGAGTCATCCTTGGTGGAGTCTTCCTTAGTTGCTCAGTTGTCTCTTGAGGAAGGCTGTACCCAAGATGTACAGCAGAGAGGTTGAGCTGTCTCCCATTGCTGCAGAAAGTTACAGGATCAAAAGAGAAACAAGCTGTTCCTCTGTTTCTACATCAGCAAAATAGAGATCTGAGTCTCCACTGCCTCATGAAATAGGAAGGGGTCTGGAGGCAAATTGGAAAGTGTCTGCAGAGACACCAGTGGAAAGGAGTATTTTCCTACATTGGAGGAAGGGTTAGCCTACAAACACCTCCGTGCTTGAGTGTTAGAGCATGTTTGTTTGCCCATGCTCAAGGTGTCTAAGCTCCCATTCTAGTCAATGGAAAGATCCAGCTCACCCTCAGACACATATCAAGTACCCAGCTCTATGCCTTTGTACCACAGGGCATTACAGAAGGTCCTGTGTGCCTGTGTAGGGGCAACTGAATCAACCCCATACATCATGGTTAGTCTCTGGTGGCTGAGAAGGAGACAGGAGCACTGGTGGTTGACCAGGACAGACACCACCTGGGACCTGGGAGGCAAGGTTTTCCCAGCTCAGGCACTAGGAGAAGCAGAGTCCAAAATGGGTTTGACAGCACAGTTGGTCAGATGAGCGTGCCCTTCTTGGACTGACCTGTCAGTGTTGGCCACCTCTGCACAGGAAACTGGAAGCATGGGGACATGGGGAACCTCACTGCCTGGCAGGCATTGGGGAGCCCAGGGACTTGGCTATTCCCACCTCCAGTAACTGCACATTTCCACCAGCAGACCTTGGCAGCCTTCCTCAGCACAGCCTTGTCCTCGCCACCCGGGGCCAATGTAGGGCCAGTGTGTGATTGTGTGACTGACAGAATCCACCAAACACACATCAGTAAGGTCCACATCTCTTTTCCCCTTCTTTCTCCTCCCTTTTCTTTCGTTTTAAATGGAAGTCACTGCATTTATGCCAATAAAAACTAGTAAAAAATCAGAATGTTCCCTGCAATGGCAGTAAACCTGCCCAGGGCTGGAAGCCTCCCAGCAGGGTCATGAACTGGTTTCTATACATCCTCTGCCTCTATTTTTAAGCTGGCAGCTGGCACTTTGACATTCAATTTGCTCTTCCAAGAGGACAAGGAGGAACTGAGAATTGCCTGAATCTTCATGGCTGTCATTCAGCTCCAAAACACCTACTCCAAGGTGTGATGCTCAGCCAGGCATAGAGAAAGACAGGGTGAGCTCCAGAGAGCTTACCAGTCAATAGGCAAATCAATCACCCCTTGATATCATCCTTGCAGAGCTGAGGAGCTATAGAGAGGTTAGAGGCCACTTAGCTCCTGTTTCTTTCCATAGGTTTTCACTTTGGCATCTTCTCCAGGAAAGGATGCTCCCTCTATGAGAGGAACTACCCAATACCTCCACCGTATCTGCAAATGAACTGTGAACCAGCTCCTTTTTCACCTCAAGGACTTGGCCCCATTTAGATTAACCAAGTCAGGGGGATGTGGAGACAAAAAACAACATCCTGACTTCTGAGCCTTACAGGCAAGAATGGATGGTGATAGGTCTCCACTGTGAGTCATGTAAAAACAACAGAAAAACTGTTCCTGGCAGCCTCAGAGACTAGAATTTGATTCAGCAGCATCATCAAAACTTCCCAGAGCCAGTTTCTACTTGGAGGTATCTTGATTGAGCTCAGGCATAAGCATCTAAGACGTCTGTAGGACCTGGGTTCTTCACAAGAAGGGTTTTATCCCATGCTTTCTTCCAAATTGTGGCAACACTTGCCATGAGTCTCCCGAGGCTCAGATGTTCAGCACCATTTAAGAGAGACATAGATGGGTCTCCAAGTAAAATCCTGATATACTGTAAGATCTGAATCTTAGGAACTGAGTAGAGGAAAATTTCTCTTCTGAATGCACAAGGAATTCAGCCAGAAATCATGAGCTTGGACATTGGACATTGGGCTTGCTCAGCAAAATGTACTAAAGAAACGACAACCCATTGCCAGAGCTCTGGAATGCAACATCTTTGGGGAAGGCAGAAGAGCATCACTTACTCTCCAAGAGGTCACCTATGACATCATGGAGAGAATTACTGGGAAAATGCCTCTGCACATAACCTCTTTGCAATATGTGGGCTCTTGTGCTGGCTGTTGGACATTAAGCAGTATCATTTCTGTTTAGCAATTGGTCTTCAGTGAGTTAAAGGTGGTGTAGCCAAAAGCAAAAGGTAAACACTACATCAGAGTAATCAAGTAATCTGGGAAACTACTTTTCCCACCCATCACCACTGCCAGATGAGAAAAAACAGAGAAGGATGTGGGAGCTGATCAAATTTTAGAGTAGAATTTTAGAACAGAACAAAAAAGAACAGATTAGAATTGCTTCAGTTGGAAGGGGCCTACAATGATAATCTAGTCCAATTTTGAGGCTATAGCAAGATTTAGCTAAAATGTGATACTGTAATGAAGATCAAGAGGGAAAGTTAGACATATGTGGTGAAGGTGGGTGGAGGTTTGTTTCTAATAATAATGCTATTTTGAGACCTGCCTTGAAAATCAGTGTAAGAACACTGAAGTAATTTTAGGGAAAATTGTGTGGAGTGAATCTGAAGAAGAAAATACAGGACTTAGCCACTGAAAACAAGACTGGAAGAAATCTGATGGGCTTGTCTGACCCTTCCTTTAGTTCCATCACATCTTCTTGCAACCATGGATTCATTTAACCTGTCCAGACATCTCTGAACTGCCACCTTACCTTGACAAGGGCCAATCTTTGCAGGCTGCAAAGCCAAAATAGAGCACTGTGATCAGTTATCCTGCTCTTCCAAATGCATGGCAGATGATTTTATTTGTCATTGCTGACTATTAAGTGCCATATATGAGATGCTCTCAAGATGCAAGGGAATATCTGAATTGAATAACCTAGGCTGTCTTTGTTATCCTAACATCCCCCAGACTCTCTTTAATTAAAGATCACTAATTTCAGCTCTTAACTCATCTTTCTCCGTGCTGAGTTTGCAGACAGCATTTGACTAAACTTTTGTTATTGAAATACAGTTCCATAGACAGCTTTGAGGAACTGAAATGCCACTGTGCAAATAGCTGGTTAAACTCACCAGAATTTATTTGATGACACTTTAGTAGTCTTTTTTTATCTTCTAATAGGTTCTTAGCAGCTCTCACATGAAAACAATACAGTGTCTGAGCCAGTTGAGAAGTTACATTGAGGATGCTTATTGCTTTTAGTTACTACACCAAGTCCTACTCTGCCTGCTAGGTGTTGTCTTGTTGATTTCACAATAACAGCGCTGAGGAGTGGAGAAGGACAACCAGGAAACGAAGACCAGTGTGTGCTAGGAGTAGGTACACTTGTAGTCAGCTTAAGGATGGAGCAAGGGAAAGGTGTTGAAAAACAGATGGACAGAAACTAATGGCAGCAGAGTACAGACCAACATTATCCCAGAATGCATGTGTACTATGCCTGTGCCTGTGTTTTTAGAGGGAAAATCTGGCAAGAGGCAGGGCAAGAAATGTGGCTACTCTATGAGCCAATATAGCAAATCAAAGCAAAACTACATGTTGTCTTTGCAAAGTTTTTTGGCATCTTCCTTACTCCAGACCTGGGCCCAGAGTCAACTGGGCTAAATCACACCTAAGTCTTTGTGCCCACAGTTTCCTGCTGGCACACTGGAAGCCTTTGGAGGCACCCGAGCTCTGGGTGCTGGCTGGAAATTCAGCTGGTGGAATCTGGACTTAGATCACATGGAAGATGAAGAGCTACTTATTAGTGAGAGAACTGGTGATCATAGCTCAGTGTGAAGACTTCTGCCATAAAGTCATATTAAACTGGGGGAAGGGAACAGTGCTGGTCACACAGACCCATGCTGGCAAGTCTAGATGAGTGAAAGTGTCACCTTGGCATGCAATTGTCCATGCTATAAATCATATCTTACTCACAGGATACTGCTGAGCTTAGGAAACATGGTCAAATCAGTCACACCCAGAACAAACTGGAAGGTGGGAGCAAAAGGGAGGAAACGTTTGTGGTTTTTCCAGCTCTGCTGGAAATGTTGTTGCTGGAAATCCAGGGAATGTTGTTCCCAACAGCCCCACTTCAGCCTGAGGGCCCATGTCCACAGGCAATTCCCAAGACACACTACATCCATATGAAAGGTTCAACCACAATGCCTTTATACAAGCAAGGGTACGTATATACATACAAACACATTGAAACCAAACAGTTTTGGAGGTACATTTGTTTCCTTTCTAGATCCACACCCAGGTTGACTCAGCCTCTACTCCATACCTTTTCCCTCTTTTCCTCCAAGAGCTGACACCAAAGGCAGTTTTCCCAGCCAACATATGGAGCTACGCAGTGCCTGCTTCTTTCTCCCAATACAACTATGCAACACACTCATGCATATGCACCCTGGGACCTGCTTGAGTCATCATGTCCTTGAACATCATCCTTGGCTGCGGTGTCGGTAGAAACAGTTATTCAAAGGTCAGAAATCCAGAGATGCCCTTTCAGGCAGCAGACACAGTTGCACAAAACAATCCTGGGAATGAGGGTTGTCTTCTACAACTCTTCTGGATCACTTTATGTAGTTTTCCTGTTTCAGCAAACCCACCAATGCAGAAGAAGCCTTGATCTCTGTCTTGGTACAGGAAAAGTGAGAAGACACAACTTAAGGAATGGGGGGAATATAAGATCATTGATTGACTGGAATCTGGTTTATTCTCTCAACCCTTGAACCATACTGTTGGGGTGAATAGGAGAAGGATGAAAAAGCAAAAGAAAGTAATCTTTTCATCAGCCAAGGAATTGTGTAGGAAGAACAGAGACCACATGAAGGTTGGTGACAGCTGAAGAGACTTTGCTTTTATAAACCTGTGAATCAGCAGCATTAGAAATAAATCACATGAGGGCAGTTAAGCCAAGAATCATCCTGACTGGTTTTCATCTCCCAGTTCAATGCAATGGTGAGTTCAGCACCTCGAGCACACAACGTCAGAAAGCAGGGCCGATCCTTGAAGACTTCAGAGGAAAAGAGGTAACTGGGTGGTAACCATGTTAGAAAGTGACTGATCCTCTTTCTTTTGTCTTTTGTTCCCAGTCTAGATGAGAAAGGGTTTGATTAATGAATCAGTCTCTGTGTGTATGCATGGGAAGATGAGTGGAGATGTGGGTGTGATGCAATTCCTGTACCATGTCCAGTGCTAGCCAAGAAGCCGTGGGTTACCACAGGTACCCACATAGCACTGATAGGAAGAGCGGAAACTCCTGGGAAGCCTATGCTACAGTGGAAACTGCAGACCAGTGGGCTGCCTCAAGGGGAACAAATACTGAGTTGATCCAAAGGGATATGCTTGAGTTGCTGTTTTCCATGTAAGTGAGACCGTCGCTGATCATATTTTTTTGCCAGGGAATAAGCAGACTGGGTTGCTTTGAGAGATTGTGATGAGGGAATGTGAGGAAGCCATTTAGGGAAAGCAAGAGCACGTGTATATGCTAAATGCAGAAATCAAACAGCGATAATCCCTGCCCTGTATTATTCTCCTAACACTGCAACAACATCTGAGGGTGGGTGATTTGATGGACCAGCTGCCCACTCTGCCTCTCTGCAGAAGCAGAGGTAAACCCATGCAGCCTCCTTAACTGTAGAGCTCTGAGAGCAGCTTAATAACTCAAACCACCATTGAGAAGCTGCTTCACTTCTGCCAACCCTGCTAAATAATCGGTAACCTCTGGCAGCAGAGTGTGAGGTGGTAACCTCTTAAATCACCCCCATGTGAGTTGCCAGAGCTTGTCTGAAGAAAACCTACAGCTACCTTTCCCTGGCAGCTTGCTTTCCAGTCTCAACAGAGAGGCCAAGGAATCAAGTAGAATAAGCTACCTTCTGTCCCTCTCAGCTGGTTTCTCCAGGTCAAAACCAAACCCGTTTGGCAGGCGAATAGAAAAAGAAAGCTAACGCTCTGGCTGCTGGCACATTACCTGGTCTGTGGATACACAGAGTAATTCAATCTGTGGGGCTGTCTTTCTGGCACCTCTCATAAGCTCTACAAAATTCAATCCACAGCAAGAAAGAAAACAGAGCAGGGTTTGTTTGGGTCTTTGCCCTGTTGTAGGAGTGTGGGACAGTCACTAGGAAAGGAGACATTTTTCATGTAGGAAACAAAGATTTTTGCCCTATGTAAGGCAAGAGGTACACGCTCCACACTTCTCCCTCTGTTTGCCTGACAAAACCATGTATTTGCATTAATTCTGTAGCAGGAAGAGGTCTGAAGTATATCTTAAGAAAGTGTCTAAAGGCCTGAAGAGGACTTTAAGAAAGGGCTGTATATAGACTGCTTATTCCAGTATTGAAAATGGGTTTGGATTAAAGTGTGTAAGACTCATCTCACCTAACTTCAGATTTCTACAGTCCACATACCTCAGCAGAGACAGTCACCTACGATTTCTGTATGTAGGACCTGGAAAGAAATAAATAGCTCTAAAACCATCATTTGTCTCACCAAATCCAGATGATAAGATTTAGAAAGTTGTTCTGGGAATGCCTGCTTTTCTCCACTGACTGTAGATGCAGCACAGGATTCCTTTTTCTGTTGTAGAGAGTTTACACTATAGTCGACAATGTTTCTCTCCTGCCTACCAACATGTCCAAGCTCAAAAGAAGCATAAGCCATGCAGAGCACCTCCTGCTCAGGTTTGCTAGAGTCTGGCACCTTGCCTGTTTAGTCAGTGGAGAGAAAGGGTCATGTTGCTTGCTCGAAACATCTGTAATAAATGAGGTGCTTTCATTCCTTACCTCTCTCCACTGGCTGTGCAGAGAATTAGGCTCAGATAGTAGGTGGTCTGAATCCTTTCACTCTTATGAATGTGGTCTCTTAAGAGGCAGGTCAAACACAGCTTCAAGTGACATAGGCATACTAGTCAACCTGAAAGAGAGCTGTACTCTGAAACCACTTCAGCTGCATCTATATAAATCTATATCTATGTGGGAGTACTCAGGGAAAGTGAAGATCAATCAAACAGAGGTGTGGAGTTAGTGTGCGTAGTAGTTAGAGCACGTTCAATCCTGGTTTGGGCTTTTCCTAAAGAAATAAAGCAGATTTATCTTGATTTAGTCACACTAAGCCTGAAAAAGAGCATCTCTCCCTAGCCGGAAAAGCAAAACTCATTTTATGTGAAGCCCTAGATCCAACATCTTGGCATCTGGGAGTAGCTACACTCAGCAAAAAAGACTAAAACAGTTTTAGAAGCTGCATTATATTGGCACTTTTATTACTTTACAGTGTTGCTGCTACGCTTTGCTACCTGGTACTAGAGATGTGTGTCAGCTGGAAGCAGCATCGCTGTCCTCCCACCACACTGCACAGAGTATGATCAGCTTTTTTGCTGTGGGACTCCGGATAGGTGCATCAGCGCAGCAGTGTGCTGGTCCTTCTGACTCTAGTGTTTTAGATGGACTCAAGAATCAATGTGCTATTTGTTGTTACCATGCCTAGAAAGTTGCAGGGATCTATGGCAAAGGGAAACCAAGTATAGGTTGAAGAAATGTAGAACCATATCTCTGCTCTCCAGGACTGTTGATCTGAATTGGTGGATAATGTTGATGCGTTTCTCCCACATCCCTAAAATACAAACTCCTCCATTCCCTGAGCCATGATTTCTCCCAAATCCCAAAGCTGTGCCAGTTGTCCTGAAGTTGTGTTTGTGTAATCAAAGCCTGTCTTAACATGGAGAACATAGAGAGTCAGTGCAGTAAGCCAGGCATGTTACTTTCCACAGCCAAAGTCCCACCAGGGCACAGCAAGGTTAACATTATGTCTCGCTTCCTCTGACTTTGCCAAGTTGAATGGCACATCTCTGGCATGAGCCTCGACTTAAGGTCAAGCTAACCCTGGGGTTTGCCAGCAGATGCTGCATGTGTTTGGATTCCATACACATTGCAGAAGCTGTAAAACAGTTCTGTATTTTCCAGGTGTCAAGAGCTACATCATCCCTGGCAAAAAGGAGGGAAGTTAATAGAGCATTTCTGGATGTTCAGATACTTTATCAGTCAGGGCTTTAAATTAAGACTAAGAGGCTTTAGCCTTTCAGTCATAAGAATCCATGAAACTACAAAGAATCAGTCAGCTTGACACCCTTATTGGAAAACTGAGAAGAAATATGCTTTAAAACATTGTCTTTATTTTTAATTGCTGGCTGCCAGGCATCCTTTTACATAAACAGGGTTGGATGCCCCTGGTAATAGCATAGAGATTAATGTCTGTTTCGCTTGTGTTATTCTTGCACATTATGTTTTCAGATGAACTGGGTACACGAGAAACAAGAAATATCAAAACACTGTCCAACAGCAAAGCTGATTTTCTGAAGCATTCCTGCTGCAACTCCTGAGTGAAGCTAATCTCTGAGAAAGAGCCAGTTATTAGTAGCAACACTTCGCCTTACGATATCATACTCTGGCTCCTTTGGGTGAAGTAGCTGTTACAGTAAGTGGTACTCAGTGAAACTAATTGGTTGGCTGGTGTGATTCAAGAGAGTAACTAACTCAACTCCTGTGTCTCCCATCTTACAAGTGATTTTCAGAGAAGTGGTGTGACTGTTCTTCCAGTTCTTTACATCAGCAACAAGCTGAATTTGAGGGGATTACTTGGAATTCAAACCCGTTGACAGGGGAGGTGGCAGTTTCTCATGCTAACTATTGCTGTCATGTGGTGGCTTGTAATGTTTGACTTGGCTTCCTGTAGCATGCCCCAATCCCCACTGTCCTCATCAAGGCACTCTATGGAGTCATAAAAAGAAGATCTGGAAAAGACTAATTAGATCATTTTGTCTATTCACCCTTGGCCAACATAAAGTTGTTCCCTACTATGTATTCCCCCACGTTTTCATCTGAGTGACTCAAATCCAAGGGCTTCTACTGCTGTCCTCCGCAAGCTGTTCTACAGCTCTTTAACTTAGGACACTTTTCCCTCTGCCTGTTTTCCATTACTTGATTTCAGGCTGTGACTCCTATTTCTAATTCCTTTTCCTTTCTTCAGTAATTTATTTCTCTGCTTTGTCCTTTCCTTCTATTCCTTTTTAGACACAAGGCTCAGATGTCTGGGAGGGATATTACGAGATCTTCCAGTCTGTCCTCTGGTCCCATTTTCTATCTGACATTTTTAGTAGATTTGGCTCCAGCATCCTCTTAAAGGTGGAGTGTTGGAGATGTCAACTCTTCTAATAATCTACTACTGTGGTTTGCAGCCCTTAACCTCAGAAAGGTGGTCCTGATGGCTAACCTGAATTTAGATTCAACCTTTGCACACAAATTATTTCCTTTCTCCATGTAGTTTCTTACATATGTCAATTTTGCCACTCAGTTCTTGCTTCACCCCTTTCTCTGGGCTAAGCTCATTTGATCTTTACTTCTAGGTCATCTCTCCAACCATGTTCCAAATGGACTGTCCAGTTTATCCATATCTTTCTTGCAGTGGGTTAGCCACTATTGACCAGGAGCAGAACTGTTTCATTCCACTGGAGGGGAATACTCCTGCTACTATAAGTCAGTTCAGTACTAATCTTCTTTTTTACAACAGCAGGAATTTCTTGATTAGTGATCAGTTTGTAATCCATCACAGCTCTCAAAGCTCCTCTGCAGAGCTGAGGCCTGCACAGTTATTCTCCATTTGACATTTATCCAGGCAATGAATCTTGCTCAAATATAGTCCTTGCACGTGACTCCTTTAAATTTCATCTGCTTTTTACATCTAGACTTTTACTGCTTGGCTATGAGTTTGCTGCCTGGGCCAGGAGAGTCAGAACTGCAGGCTAAGATTGCAGCACACAGATTTGCCTCCTTCAATGGCATCTCCTAAAGAAACTGCTATGTGTCGAAATGAGCTTAGCAATCAAGTCCCTGTGAAGGACTGGTATTTCAGACAGAATAACATCATCATTACCAAGCTTGCTTTCACTGTATCTGGATCAGTTTTACCATGAAAACATTAGTACAACTCTGTATTTGGACTCGGTTTTCCATCCACCACTAATAAATGACTAATTTCCTACAAGGAATCTTCACTGCTTCACACAAAAGGCATAACTGTAGTGACAGACTATTTTACATTACAAATCATTAGGCTGGGTAGAGAAAATGAACAATTGTGGGCAAAGCTGGACAGATCTCCTGTATGACACCACATAAGATTAGGGTATTGCATGAAGTCACCTAGGGCAAAAGATGAAGGGAACCGGCCTGCAGAGGGTAAGCTGGAAATGAATTCTTGCTGGTGAGGACACAGGAGAAGAAATTAGCCTGGTTTGACTCGTGCATTCCCAACTTGAACCTGAAAAAGCTGCCAGCTTAGAAAGGAAACATCTTTTCCTTTCAGACAGAGCCCTCCCAGGTACAATAGCTCCCACTGTACCATACTAGAAAATGTCCCACCAGCACCACCTTGTCTAAGTTCATATGGAGCCATCTGTCCTTGTCTGCTTCTCAGCCAGCTCGCATCCCCACAGGCATGGAATCACCAGCCTGAATAGCAGCCTCCTTCCCTCATCCTCATGCAGCCAAACATCCAGATCTCAGAGCTGGTCCCACTTCCCCATTAGGGCATTGCTGCTTGCCCTGTGCATGTTCAGACACCGGTCTGCAAGATGTTGGTGCAGTTAGAGCAAACCAAATAGTTCACCTACCTTCCAAAGGACATCACCAAGTGAAAAACAGATGGAGAATGCTGGCGACAGAGGGATGTCTCTTTTCTTTTCCCTTTTTTTTCCACTAATGATTCAGAAGGCCAGTAATGGCATTCTAGCCCTGGCTTTGGACCAGCATATCCTGTTGAGTCATGGCTGATGGCTGCACTCTAATCTTAACACATGTGGATGGGCTTGTTAGAACTTGTCATCCATCCCTGGCTACCAAAATATCCTCCTGCTTGACCTACCCCATGTATTACACAATATAACTTCTATGCTTGCGCATGTGGGTGTATGCCCAAATGTGGGCACATGCTTTTGAGAGTGCAAAAGGATACGGATGGGAGAGAAGTGCAGAAGTAGCTATAGCTGGAAGTACAATGGTCTGAAGGAGGCAGAAAAGCAAATTGCTCTTTTGTTGCCCTTTCCCCTGTCCCCACTCTAAAGAAAACACAACTTTAAAAGAAGGCGTTTCAGCCAAAAAGTGAGATTTTGAAGGTTTCAGCGTTGCCGAATCAGGGTCAGTCTCTGGTGTTTTATGCAGTAGTATCAGCAGCATTTTTGACCAAGCTGGTTTCTACCACTGGGTGATACTATATTCCCACGAACAAGATAGGAATTAGGGAAAGCTGGTGATGATGACTAGGTGAAATACTGGCAAAATGTTTCAGTGGTAGGCAAGTGCTTTTTAACTTTATTATTACTGTTATTTGCTGATCCTGAAAAATTTCCCAGTGGAAGGACAAACCCACATATAATAAATCCAGGTCTCTCTCTAGAATGACTTCACACTCTCAGTTACATTTTCAAAGCTAGAAACAGTCCACAGACCTTTCTTGCCTCTCCCTCTGCAGAAGACCAAAGATCACACATTTAAAACTGATGTTCTGGGCAGGCAGACAGATAAACAGCCAAACAGGAGAATGCATCGATGAGATGAGATTAGATTGGGACTCACACTGCAGAATTTGCGTGCAGACCCTCCCAGCTTCAAAAGCACCCAGATGGAGGATTTTGCTTGGCCTGTGTTATAAAGATAAAGCACATTTGCAAATGCAGATCCAGACTGAAGTTCAAACAGTTGTAACGTTCAGGAATGTTCTGATTTGTGGCTTTGGTTTCGGTGCACATCAAACTTTTAAACAAGAGATGAAGAGAGATTGCTCTCGAGATAGCAGGAGATAGAGTGATGTGACCAGGGCTCTCCCATTCTGCGCAGTAGCTGAAACTCTCCAAAACAGAATTTCCCTTTCATATGCAAAGCTCCAGAGCACTTAGCACTTTGAAATTTTTTCCTGGTGAAGAGCCGGGAGACTTGCCATTGACTTCAGTGGAGTTTGGATTCCCTCCTAAACATTTAATCCTCCATATGGGGTAAGTATTTTTCCTACTTTGCTGCAGATGGGGAAATGGAAAGGAATCACGTTGTAGCTGCTCACCCAAGGCCAAAGCACGGTCAACGCGAACTCCAAATTTCCTGGTGCTGAGCCCCATGCTTGGACTTTGTGCCACAGTCTTCCTGGAGAATAGGAAGCTGGAGGCCACACACAGCGTGCGTGTTCTTACATTCTGCTCACTGCTTTCCTGCATCCAGGAGAAAAAGCTCTGCCTCCGGTGCCTCCAGGCTACCACAGCCTTGTAGCCAGGGTGCAACCCAGCCCTCAGGAAGGACAACAGCAATCTGTTATAGGGACAAAAAGTGTCCCCAAGGTCCATCTACAACATGCTAAAGGCTTGAGTAGCCCCTTATCATTTCTCCCCAGATGAAACTGAAAATGATAATGTACTGGGATTAAATCAGGCTTGTGCTGGACTGAAGCTAAACATCTAGGCTGCCTTTCTTCTGGCTAAAGTCTAAGATGATGGAGGAGGTTCCAACATACCTTTGTGGTAGCCCAGGGTGCTCTCTGCTTTTTGATACCCGAATTATTCTCTGGATGTGCCTAGCCTCTGTTCTGTCCATCAGGAGAGTCTGGGAGAACTAAGTACCAATACAGGCACTGAAGACAAGGATTGAGGTGAGATGAATATGGTCTGCAGAAAGTGATCTTGACGCAGCCGAGTCTTTCTTTGTTGACTTATTAGAAATCTAGAGCCCTGGCAGAATAACCCTGATTTGGTAATGACTTTGGTTTTGACCCATTTGTCATAGAAGATCCCCAAATCTATCTCGAATTCCAGAACAAGAAGCCTGTATATGTCTCCAAGATACTACAGTTATCTACAAAGCAGGGAAGAAAAAGCCCTTGTGGGTCAGGCTTTGCCTTAGCCATGCCCCAGTATATTTACTGGATCAGAAGAAGCTTATACAGTTTACCAGGAATACAGTGATTAACCTCTGGTCCTTTCTTCAATCCCCTTCCACAGTGATGAGGTCTACCTAGATAGTAATGAGAGCTACAGCCATGAAGCAGGAACATGAATGCATCTGTGAGGGGAGGATGGTGCACAGAAGGACAAGGACTGTTGAACCTTGGATAAATCTCTCCCTTTTCCGTGCCTCAGTTTCCCAAAGTGTAAACCGTGAATGACGAAATCATCTGGAAACAGTTTTGAGACCCAGTGGTGAAAAAAACCCTAGGTGTTACTTGTTGCTAATATTACACTAACAGTCCGTCTCCTCAGTAGCACTAGTGGATAAAGAATAAAGGGCACCACGCCAGGAAAATACTTCTAATAACACAGAAGTGCCGTGAGCTTTTCAAATAAAACTCTCATTTGGGAACCAGTGTGCCCAGCAGTCTTTACCTCTGAACTGAGCAGGCTCCTGGCCTCCAACCAAGTGCTTTGGTGAAGCGTCCCAGCTGCGTGCAGAGGAGCAGATGAGGAGGGAGACTGGTGAGTATGACATCCATCTGAGAGTGCAGCTCAGCACCATGCAAACACACAGAGTAGGCCAGGGACAGTAGCACTGAGCATTGACTGGAGCAACAAATAGCTGAGAACATTACAATATCCAGCTGTGTCCTGAAGAGGAATTGGAAGTTATTTGCAGATGCTTAGAGCTGGCTGGTTGAAGCCAAGGGATGCTATGCAAGAATTCATACAATCGTAGAATCAAGGAATTCCAGGTTGAAAGGGACATCAAGGATCATCTTGTCCAACCTATCTAATTGTAATGCACTGGCGCTATATGCTAAAGACATGGTCCACTATGTCAAAATTAGATTTGTGGTGGCTTAATCGTGCATAATGACTGTGATACTGGGGAGTACCCTTTCATATCAGAATGAACAAATAGAACTTGGTCATATTTAGCCCAAAATCTGGAATTGTCAAGTTTATCATCATGATGATCCTAACTGATATGTACAAAATGCAGTATAAGTTTGGTCATAGAGGCAGCCTTTTAGAAGGTGTCAAGCATAACTTCAGCATTTTGTCTGCATCTTGACTCCATGAGGCAGAAATAGAGACTGTCAAGGTGCCAGACTACAGCAGTGGTCTCCAAGTGCATAAATGCAACATACACAAAATTGGTATGGTCTTGGACATAGCCCAGGCAATTCAGCCCCTCTGGAGTTGTGCTGAAGCTGTGTATCATTTATCATCACTGCATTTTTTTCTTGCTGTCCTGAACATGGCCAAAAATATATTCATCTCTTCCATTTCCTGACCTTGTATCATTG
This sequence comes from Psilopsiagon aurifrons, assembly GCA_025447955.1. Classification (NCBI taxonomy): domain Eukaryota; kingdom Metazoa; phylum Chordata; class Aves; order Psittaciformes; family Psittacidae; genus Psilopsiagon; species Psilopsiagon aurifrons. Next base: position 31,317 of record JAOEHY010005200.1, read on the forward strand.
TTAGGAAATGTCGCCATGTCTTTCAAGACAGATCTCAAGACATCATAGTCATGTCACTACATAGGTCAAATGCCAGTTAAAGTAATGCCAGCATCATATACAGACACACAAGTCTCACCATACCCCACTCTCCTAATTTCCCATGTTTGGATAAAACACCAGGTTTATACGGAGAAGATGTTGTGATCTCCTTTGAGATTAATATCCTACAGTTCATCAATGAACCAGAAGAACTACCACTGGGATGCAGTGTAAGCAGTCTAACTGAAGAAATTCAACTACATGGCTAAAGGAATCAATAAATGAGTTGAATCCCAACCAGCTTGGCAACAAGTGGAAAGGACAAGATAACACTAACTAGGATATGGACTAGATAATTGAACCTAAAGAAGAGTTGCTGGTTTTCAGAGGTTCATCAGTTGTAAATGGAGATACACTTAACAAGATATCTAGTGTAGCTCTCTCATTGAAGATAGAGAAAAGAGTACAAAAGGCAATTCAGACTTCACACAGGTTTCAGCTGCCTTTTGTAGATCTGCCTCCATCAAGTGGCAAAGGAGATGAGGTCAGTGAGGCTTCAATGTCAGAATCTCCACAAACTACTTATATGGGATTAATTGAGGTGAAATGAAGCTCAGCCTAGATTTCTGGGGGTGTTTGAAAATGAACCAATATGTACTCAGTGAGGATGGCAACCAAAGATCACCTCAGTTTCAACCGGTAGCCTCTAAATAATAGAGGTAGAGTAGCAGAAGGAAATAAGCTTTTGAAGCCAGCACCTTTGACAGTCATGCCGGATGATATGCAGGTTAGAGGATCCCAGATGATGTAGCCACATCCATAATATAAAATATCAGAAGAAAATTTAATTAAATGTAGCATATTTCAGTCTTCTCATACTTTTCTTTGCAGGTTTTTTCTAACCTTGCTGAAAATACTTCTATGAAAACTTTGGTGATGAATTATGGGCTTTCAAAAGTTTCATTAAAAGTTTGTTTTGTTTTAAAATGCCCAGATTTTTTTTACTGAAAGAAATTCAAAGCTGAAGCCAATTACTCCAGTATTTGGCCTAAAGTAAAATGCTTGGTTGGATATTTCCCTTTTTTTTTGAAAACCAAATGAAAAGAAGAAAATACTGATTTTCATTGGTTTAATTGAGAATGTGGGTTTGAATCAGACCTGGGAAGCACAGGAGTAGCTCACAGTCCAGTTTAGACATTTCTTCTTTAGATTCAGCATTGCCATGTAGAGCTTTTAACAATGGTAGGACAAGATAGATTGGGATCTAACTTTGAAGCTAGTTCAGCTCTGAGTGGAAGAACGAACTGGATGATTGCAGAAGTACCAACACAATTTGTTCTTTGATTTCTAAGTGAGGAATTATGATGTAGCTCTGAGAGATCTTGATACTGTAGTATGTGCATGCTAGGAGAGGAGATTGAGATACTTTTCTGGTCAGATGGTCATGACCCCTGGTATGAAACTCCTCCAAGCCTCAGTAGGAACTCAATGAGCACATTTACAGTCTTTTCTGGTTTGACCAAGGCCTGTATTTGCAGGAGGTTGTCAAACAGAAGGCAACAGATGCAAGATGAAGTCATGGTTTACTCTTGTTTGGAGGACAACTCCACTGGGGCTCAGCTGTGTTCTGGTGTCATGGTTTCTATCTATCCTGGGCCTGGAGCCAGATCTGAGTCTAAATGTTTCAAAATGGCCACTGCTTAAAGAATAAGAGCCCAAAACACGTAGACACAAGAAGACATGCGGTAACTCACAAGGGGAACAACCTAAAACTGCCAAAACTTACTTAGAAAACCATGAAACAAAGCTGGCTGCTGTGACTTTTTGCTCCTGGTTCTGCTATGTTATTGTGAACTGTCATGTCATGGAATCATAGAATCACAGACTCTTTTGTGTTGGAAGGGGCCTTAGAACTCATCCAGTTCTAACCCCCTGCCACATGTTCCACTAGAGCAGGTTACTCCAAGCCCCATCCAGCCTGGCCTTGAACACTGCCAGGAATGGGGCAGCCACAACACCTCTGTGCCAGCAACTCAGCACTCTCACATGGAAGAACTTCTACCTAAGATCTAACCTAAATCTGCTCTCTTTCAGCTTCGTATGATGTCCTTGATCACTGTCTGGCACAGCTTCTTATTCTGACCTAACATTTCTCTTTCTGAATCACCATTCTGTCTAAGCATATGTTTAAATAACCTCTTCTAAGTTATCTTGAATGCCCATGTCTCTGCTAGCCACCTCAAAATTATCCACCTTCCTTCCTGGTCTTCACAGCATTGAGCAACAATGCTTCCATCAATACACCATGCTCATCTCCACTGGCTTTGCTCCAGGACTGAACTGAGGAGGGAGAGATGGACACTGTTGTCAGGGAGTTTAAAAGACAGTAAATCTGACTGCTGCTGAGTGCTTCCTATTTTGCATGCATATGGCAGGCTATTAGGAGCCATAAGCCCCTATCTAGTCTTTATAGGCATTCTCATGAGGCTGGAGAAAAGGCTAATGTGCTGGAACTACTGTGACACAAGCAAGTAACTTCAAACTGATAACTCCAACCCGTGGCACTGAAAAAGATTGGTCATTCTTGACTGAGTGTATATTCAATATCATGTGAGTACGAATCAAATTTGAAAAGCTCCATCCTGCCATTGGCCCGTTCACAACACTCTTTGGTCCTGTTGAGATCCCATTGGCTGCTGGGTTAGGGATGCAAAAGCCTTCATGTGTGCCATCAGCAGCAGTGTGCAGTGAGAAATGGTTGTTGAGGCTTTGCATCACTTTAGGCTAAAGGCCGGAGAAGGTGAGTACAATTTTACATTCTGGGTTTTACTGCTACTTTTAGCCATTATTGATGTATTTAAATAGCATTAGTTACTAAAGGCTTTGCCTGTGTACCAGAGCCCCAAGATACCCAACACTACCAAAAAATTGAAAGAACCTCAGGTAAGTCATTCCACCTTTCTAGGGCCAGGTTCCCTTGTCTGAAACAAAGGTGGTTAATTATTAAGGATACAATAAGTTTTGTTTCAACCACAGGCAGAATGGAGAGCTCCTGCCCTGCAAGAAATCCTGTTATGATGAAATCTAAACTTTTGCTCCCACCATATGTGAGATTTCACAGAAATCTGCTCCATATGCAGATATTTAACTTTTTCATGGAAAAGAGAGGAAATACGTTGGCTCTGAAATACTTCAGAGAAAAACATAATGTTTTGACATTTCTGAATCAGACAGTTTTGTTTTGCTTCATTGAACCAAAATGAAAGTTTGCACTTAAGCTTAATCCAGGGCACATTCAAGTTCTGTAGAACAGTCTTTTGGATGATTTTCTTTTAGAAGCCAAGGAACAGACAGGATGTTAAAAGCAAAAAACCCAAACCAAATCCATCCTTTCTCCCTTTTTCTACCTCTGACAAAACAAATGTGATGGTCTTGAGCTTGCTCAGCTGATTTTGCAATGCAGGGAAAGGGCTTGAAGGGTGCAGGTGCTATTGCATGTATTTATTCTTGTTTCAATGGCCATGGAGTATGAAAGAAATGAAGGTAATTCCAACTGAAGGAACATGAGGTATCAAAGAAATGCATTCACAATCAATACCAGAAGGAAGATGAGAAATTGGTGTGAAACCAAGTAAGAAGAACCATTGAAGGAAAATATTTGGAGGATGCTCCTTCGCTGGCAGTGTTCAAGGCCAGGTTGGATGGGGCTTGAAGCAACATGGTCTAGTGGAAGGGGGTTGGAATTGGATGAACTTTAAGGTCCATTCTAACCCAAACCATTCTATGATTCTATGATCCTGTGAATGGGCTTATAAGAATAGCATTTAAAAGGCAGAGAGCATATTCCTGATCCACATGATGGCTGGGAGGAGAAGGGAGAGGAGGGCCAGTGGAGACTGAGTCATTCACAGCAGTGATCTAATTCAAAGCATTAAGACATGGTCATCATCACAGCATGAGCACTTTCAGCCCTCCATGGTGGCAGGGGGGACACCGTGGCTGGGTTTCTGCCTGTACCCCTGCATAGGCACAGGTACTGGATGCCCACAGGGCAATCTCTGTCTTGCATGGGAGGAGCATCCTACTGCATGGAAAGGTTGGATAGTGCTGCTCTAGTTATGACATTAACAGGGGGCAGGTGGGGTGAAGATTTTCATGGCACATCCCAGAACTGTGCTCCCAGATAAGCAGTATCTAAACAATGAGGAAAATTAAAATGGGTTTGATCATGGCCTCTGCAGATCTGGGAATGACTTGCAATGTACCTTATATCACCCTGGTGCTGCTTATGTGGCTCTCATGCACTCTACAGAATGTATGAGTCTGCCGTCTTCACTCTTTACACCCCCTTACTTTTATTTCAGCATGTGCCTTCAACATAAAGTTGGCAACTTGGCTATAGCTCTTCTTCTGTGGTCAGTTCCCATCCAACATCATCCTCTTGATGTTAGTAGAGTAGAAAAGCTGCAATGGAAAAAAAAGGTCATATTAATCCCAAACTAAAGGAATAACAATGCTGTGAAATACTTTGCCAGTTTCGTGAAATTGCCTTCTTCAACATGATGTTTTTCCTTGGGTCAGTGTTACATTTTACCTCGCTCCCTACCAGTAATTCCTGTGAGTTATAGATGCTTCTGTTTTACTTCTTGGTGTAAATTCCTGCATAGTGTTAGCAGAGCATGGCTGCTTCACTCCAGCAGCAGGAAAAGCAGAAGAATATCCATTTTTCAATTGATTTATTTCTATTATATTTATTTCCATTATCTTTAGAAGGGATGTTGAGGTCTTCAAGGCTTAAACTTTCCTCTGGTACAGCAGGAAGGGAGGGGGTCTTTCTACAGGATCTCAGCACTATTCAGAGACACTCACCCTGCCTGTCAGGTGGGATTTTAATGCTCCAACGCTATATATAAATGTAAGATTGTTATCTAGGAGGAATGAGCTGAAAAGCAGCAGAGGAAACCTTCAGTGGAATTATCAGGAAATGTTTCTCAATGGTGAGACAAACTGTCAGCCTGCAAAGGAGTCTCTTGGGGAGAAGTTATGATTTTCCCCTCATGAGTCACGTTTTGCTGAAGGGGACAAAGAAGTCAACAACATATAGGAGCGGAGGTCTTGTGATGGTAAAGATGGTCAAGTTTATGGGCTTGGAAGGGGTCTTGGAAGGACAAGGGATCGTAATTTCCATGAATATGGAAGAATGTTATCTGGGACTTAGTCCCTGGGGACTTTCCAAAAGCCAACCACCAGGTTTTCCCAGGTTGGTTAAGCCTGATTGCTACTGTAGTTCACATCAAAATGTCCTTCAAACCATCCCAAAGGCCAGACCAAGAAAAAACAGTCTTGCCTCATATATGTTTAGAGCCACATTGCTGTATGGTGATATTTAGGAGCACCTGTGAACTACAGATTGCCACCACAAATCAAGTGTCAAAGTTTACCTCCAGAAGCCTGCTTTGGAGCAAGGAGGGTGAGAATCAGGAGTCATTTGTGGCAATCTGATGGCATAATTGCCTTCAGGCTGTGGCAAGCAAGAGACACGGAGGTGATGATATTTGGAAACTTGAACGGAAAGACTTAGACTCAGGTGCTTCATTTCCATCTGAGTCAGTAGCAATACTTATTTATGATGAAATTCTAAGTAAGTTCCAGAATACCCTTGCATGGGATGTACCCAGTAAGGCAATTTTGTCTACTGAGAAGTTTGGAAACTTGAATGAAAAGACTTAGACCCAGGTGCTCCATTTCCATCTGAGGCTTTACAGCCGGTAGCAATGCACGCAAACAGCAGCCAAAAATCCCTGAGCAGCTTACATTACATCAGAGCACCCCAGAGGACAGGATCAGTGTAAAGTTCACTCACATTTTTTTTCAATGCCTGCTTAATTGCTTTCACTTCGAGTCAAGTTGCCTGTTGTGTTGCCGCAAAGTCAGGGCAAAGCCAAACTGTTTGGGTAAATCTAAGGATATCAAAATGTTTTCGTAGCTCCAGTACACCAAGAGCATTCAAAGCCAAGAAAGCCGTGATTAAATGAAAACATTAGCCCAGAGTATTCAGGGTGTGCGTGGCAATCACAACACAAAGCTGACCGCAGAACTCTAATCATTTTCACATTTGAATGCCTGGCTTTGCTGGGTATCCTTGAACTGCTGCCATGGGGTGGAAAGACAGCGTCAAGATCATCAAAGGCTTGGTCCTGTGAAGAGCTGTGCTCTGTGGCATCTCAGTGGAGCACTCACCCAGGAGCAAAGGACTCTTATACTGAAACTGTGAGTTTGTGAGTTTACTCCATTTATAAATCAGGCTGATTTTTCCAGCAGACTTCACAAGTGCTGTTGTGAAGGGCTGATAGAGCTCAGCCAGTACTCAGAACAGTGTAAAAGAAGTTAGGAGAGGCCTGATCCTAGTGTTGAAATTGATGAAAACAAGGCTTGGGCAATTACACAGTCTCTGGTTACACTGGTTTGTGTTACAAATCCTCACTGGACATAAACGTCATTCTATCCACAGGATGAGATACCAAAGACAATGAATATCCTATGAATTTTGCAGAATTAAATAGCCAGAAATGAAGTTCATGCAGTCATAAACTTTTCTTATTTGTTCATGCACTGACAAGTTTGTTCTTGCAATCAAAAACTTGTTTGCTGTGGATGTCAACAGGCCAATTCTACTGTTGCATTTGACATCCCATATGAGCTAAAGACACTACAGGAGGAAGACTAGAACAGAGAGAGGAAGGAAATGTGACAGTTCTATGCACAAGTTACAGAGCATTTTACAATAACTCTATCAAAAAGTTTATCAACTAAGAAACACAAATCCTTAGAAAACCAGTTTCTGTTTGTTCAGCTGCTCAAGAAGACTGATTTTATATCTATGAAGTAATTTCTCCCTCCACTTTCACCTCTATTTAAATGAAAGAAAGAAAAAGGGCACATCTGGCTTCTCCCCACCCCACCCCCCACGGTTTCTTCTGCTTTCTTTTCTCTGGCTTCCTCTGCTTCTTCCCCTACTTTCTTAGCAGTTGCATCATTTTCTCTGTCATCCCAGGTAGCTTGCTGGGAATGCCAAAGATGACTCCAAGCTACACATCATGTATCAATGAACAGTTGTCAAGGCTCCATCACCTTTATTTGGTGGAAAAATTCTTGGACGGGGCAAGGAAAGAAACTATTTGTGAGTGCAAAAGGCAACAAGACACTGACTACAAGCCAAGACAGATCTGTTGAGAATAGGCAATCTCAGTCCGATCTCATTTCTCTTGTTGACAGACCAGTGGGCCCAGGACGCAAGAAATCTCACACCTCTGCTTTAGTACTGTGGTTTGCAGTGTTGCACGTACCATTCCTGTAAGCAAAAGGAAGACAATGGTCCAAATGACGTAGCTGTGAGATAGCAGGTTCTGAGTAGAGCTGTTTCAGAGTGTTCTTGGAAGGCACTTAGCAGCAGGTCATGGTCCTGCCAGAAACACATGCCGAGCGGTACTGTCCAAGGGTCTGTCCTAAGCCTGAGGCTATTCCATACTTTCATTAATGACCAGGATGATGGTAGTTAGCACACAGACTATACTTACCTAAAGCAAGCTAGGCTAGACTGCAAGTACATAGGAGATCAGGATTAGAATCCAAAATGAGTTTGACAAAATCAAGCAAGAATCTGTGAGGAAATAAAAGGTGAAACTGGATAGGGATAAGAATGTGAATAATCAGTTTTCCATGTACAGAAAGAGAGGGAGGTCTGGCTTGGCAGCAATGCTGCAGAAGGGAATAGAGGAAGGTCATAAGCTGAACTTGAAACAACAGTGTTGTAAAGTTAGAGTGCAAACTCCACTCTCAGTCTATAAACAGTGAGGTAGTCTATAAGATAATGCTACAGGCATGTTCTGTTAAGCACTGGATATGATATATGTGTTTAGGTTTGGGTGCTGCACTATAAGAAAGCCATGGACTAACTGGAGAGCAGTTAGAAGGAAGCAAGAAGAATGAGAGGTCTGAAAATCGTGGTCTGTGGAGGCAGACAAAAAGAACAGCGTTTTTCACCTTAAGAAAACATAGGCAGGGGACTTAATATGATGAGAACTGTCTTATAAAATGCTGTTACAGAAGTGAAAGGAATCATCTGTTTTCCAGATCCACAAGCATCAGAAAGAAGACCTGGATTTCGATTTCAGCAAGACCAAATTAAGCTGGCAAGTAATAAGCTCCCCTAATAGCTAGGACAGCAAAGCAGAGCTGCACTAAGGGGGTTTCTGGAGGCTTTTACTGACAGTATGGTTAAGAATGCCATAGCTGGTCCTGTCTTGAGCAAGGGCGTGTTTTAAGTGATGCACTGAGGTCTCCTTCAAGTCTGTATTCCCTGCTGCCTTGCATGCCCATTAAGCTGAACACTGTGAGCTCATCCACCCTGTGAGCACATTAATAAGGTTGCCAATGCATTTCCCCAACAACAAAGCAACTGTTCCTAATGTGAGGATACTTGGAGTAATCAGAGCTAACCAGGAGAGCCTGGCTGGACATTGTTTGCCCATGGAGTGTTTGGCCTGTGCCAGCCAGAGTCCTTCATGGCATGCTGACTTTGCAATCAAGGATGTGAAAGAAGGCTGGTTTATTGCCAGAAACGTGAAGATATTCAGGGGACCATCAACTTCTGCATCCTAACCACTGTCCAGCCACGGAAAAACACATAACTGCTCTTTAATGTTTCCTTGGAAGCAACTTCCAGGGAGCTAATGGAGAAGGTCTGCCTGCTGGATAACATGGGTTTCAGTTTCCTGGATAACCTCTCTGAATTGCCATAGCTTTGGGCTGCTCAGGCTTTGCTTCCACCAGGGAATTATTATCATTTCTGCCTCTGGAGTCAACCCAAGACAATACTTCCTTTCCTCACTAATACTGATCATTACTGTCCTGTATGTGGGAGCCCCAAGTGCAGACCAAGCACCCACAGTACCACATGTTGGGCAACCAAAAAGTAAGAAAAGATGTTCTCTGCCTAACCAACACTGAGTCACTTCAGCCTCTTAATGATGCTCCCATTAACTGAAGCATTTTGAAGGATCCTATCTGGGGATTCCCCTGGCACAGGGAATATTTTGCTCCTGCGCATGGAATGATGCTGCCTCACCACTGCCATATTCAGTTCTCCACAGAACCAGCTTAACACTTAACACCAAGAACATCACTATAATTTGCTAGTATTCCTGGTCCTGCTGCCTGCTGTCCCACTTGCTATTGCTAAAGCTGTCTTTGCCTGCCTGCCTTCAGAGACCAGGATTTCCAAATGGTTTCCAGTTTAGGTAGCTCAGCCCTAAAGCTGATAACTTCTAGAGGTGAGTTCTTCACTCTGTTTCCTGCTTCTCAGTTTTTATTTCAGCAAAAGCTACCTAATTCATATGTCCCTTGTATAACTCGCTGTTTACAAGCAGCAAAGGTAGAACACCACAACTATTAGAAGTACAGCATATGCAGAGCTGTGCATTTAGGAAAAAGCATCAGGGCAATTAATGTCTGGGCTCAGTCAACAAAGCAGGCCATCAGAGTTGGGCCATTCATTTGATCACCACTTGAACACATGAGCAGCTTGCCCTTGAGTCTTCTTTTCTCTTCACTATTAGTGTTGGGAGACAGAAAGTGTATCTGACCTCCAGCAGCTACAAAGACACTCAAGATGATAAGCCACATCCACAGCAAACCAAAGAGACCTATTTGTCTTAGTGAGACAGGCTTGAACATTTAATGGGGGATTCCAAATGCAGCTACTGTTTCAGTCAGGTGTTTCATCCATAAACAATTTTTGCCGAGATTCTCCGTCAAAACCACAATACTTAAGATATTAGTGGTCATTTATAGACATCAAAATACCTTTGACTTTCAGGTACGCGGTTACATTGGAGGGTAGAGACCTTAAGAAAGCACAGTTTTCCCCACAGGACTGTAATGAGAGGTGCAGTGATGAGCCTGCAGCTCAGATACTTCAATAGGGGCTACCCAGCCTGAATCGAAGCTGCAGCAAAACCAGACTCACAAATGCATGCAGAAGGATTTAAGTCCAATAGGGTCTGAACTCCGAGGAGATATTGTGCAGGGTGAGGTCTATCTGAGAATAGGTGTAAATAGAATGAATTTAAGGAAAGGAAAATTTAGGCTGAATATCAGGAAATGTTTCCTGACTGTAAGAAACACAAGGTTGCGTCTCACCTCCCCTAGGGAAGCTCTGGGAAGATTGTGGTTTGAGTCATGTTAACTGCTGAGCTGGACAGAGCACCAGATAATAAAATGCAAAGGAACAATCCTGAATTGCTCCCTAGGGATGGCAAAGGTGACCTCATAGGTGTTCTTTCCACCTCTAATCTCTGCACTATCAGCCTGAGCGCGACGGGAAATGTTGAGATCACTCCTTTTGTATCCTTTGCTGTCCATGGGAAGGCAGAGATGAGCACCAGGGGCCCAGCATACTTGAGATGCCAGAAACCAAGAAGAGATGGGAATGGGTCATTTGAAACAGGAGGGTGTGGGGGACAGGGGCAGGACGATGCTTTCTGAGGCAGAATGTTGAGAATCCAAAGCAGCTCCCTGTATTGAAGCACAGGAGGGAAAAAGGGCCTTGATGGACTCCAGGCATCTTCCTGCAGACTGAAGGTGCTGTTCATTCTTAAACTAAGCTGGTTTTTGGGGGGACATATCTGGGAAACCTTCACACAGCCCAAGCATGGCAAATTCTTGAAAAACAAACAGGAAAATGTGTATGGCTGCTTATAAAAGAGGCTGATGTTTTGCACAGTGTGACTAATTCAGGGCAAAAGATGTTTTCAGCCACATACAGAGCTCTAGATTTAACCCCCGTTAAGATCTTGGACTCCTTACCTGAGCTGTTCTGGAGTGAGTGATGTAGTGCTTTCCACTTGAGATCTGCCACAACTTGCTACACATCTTCTACTATGAAGAATTTCAAAGGTGTCACCTTATTGACTTGTACCATGACATAAAAATTGGTGATGACAGCAAACACAGGATCCACATTTGCTCTTTGATCTGGAAAATCCCTATCAGGGGGGCATTCCCTCTTCCCTAGAGCAGACACACAAGGCAAATGGTTCATTAGCTAGAGACAGCCCTTCATTTTGTAGATGAGCAAGAGCAGGGAGAGGGAGATTACCTATGGGACCAGTGGCAGTCAAGCATAGCTCCAGCATCTTTTTTCCTTCCCTACCTCTCCCCTCCCTGAAATAATAATCCATCACCACCAGGCACAGGACTCCATAACAAACTTTAAGCTGTATTTTGCTTCCACTTCTGTGAAAGTTTTGCAGAAGTTCTAACATAGTTTTAACGTTAGTTTTGTGCTACTGCATGCCAAAATTCTCTCTCTGTATGAAGATGACTTATATTGCTAAACAGCCAGACACTTGTTGAGTGTCTGATGAGTTTTTTCAGTGTCTGCCTTGCTGCTTCTGGTGCTTCTGAGCTTCACTTGTAAATTGATAACTGCTTTAGGGACTCAAATATTTTGACTGAATAAGTCTCCTCTGTAATCCCTCCTTTGACAGAAGGGCAACCAGCTTGACAGTGTCGGAGCTAATGATGGGAGGATTTAGGAAACCAAAGGCCAGTGTCAGAGCTAATGATGGGAGGATTTAGGAAACCAAAGGCATTAGTCTTACTTGTATTGCCACAGCACTAAGAGGCTGAGATCAGGGCTCCACACAGTTAGTCACTGCAGTGTGGTGGCTAAAGAGACTGTCCTGACCTTTAAAGAAATGGAAAGAGAGGCAAAATGACTTATTCAAGAACAGAGGCAGGAACAAAGCTCTGTTCTCCAGGGGACCAGGACAACAATACAAGATCAACTCTTCACTCTGAGGTGTAGTACTAGGAGACCAATACTCCTGCCTGCTGCGACTATCCTAGGTAAGACTTCAGATGGTGGAAGAGAGAATGTCCCTGTTGCTGGGTCAGCTTCCAGGTCAACCTGCTCTCTTGGGCAGCTGGAAGAGGGATTGGAGTGTGTGTGCAAGAGAAGCTGGCACGGTGGTGTACCTGCTGTGCCCACCCTAGGGGTCTTAAACAATGCTTTTGTTCCCAAAAAAAGGGGAGAAGAAGTATAAATCCCAGGGGAAAAAAATATGTCTTTTCATGATGTGCCATAAAGTCCTTCCGTCTGCCACAGAGGTAATTGTTTAAGCTCGTGGTCTCTGTCTGGTTGCTGTTGTTTGTGTTGCCAACACAGCCAGTCCCAGGAAGGGAGGAAACTTGGCTGGTGGACAGACAATGTGTTTTCCCTTCAAAGCAGGGTGTGAACTGGGGCTGGCTACAATAACACTTTCCACTTCCCCCTTTCAGGGATCTCCTTCTGCTTCAAGTGGAGCAGGATAAACCACAGCGACAGGTCAATGGCAGTTCTTGGCCCATGACCGCAAGTGCTGATGACCACAGCACTTGAGAAAAGAGCCTGCGAGGGGACTGACCTGGCATCTGACTGCTGCTTATGTTTCCCATTGTGCACCACTTTGTGGGACAGCAGTGCTCCTTTCCCCATCATCTTCTGCCAATTTGGCTGTAAGCATTTCAACATAGGAGCATCCATTGATTTTGTGATGGTGGCAGCAAGATCCTGGCTAGGACTTCCCTGTGGTCCTCAGGTCTCCTGGAAGGCCTTCCTTTCTGGGGGAATGCATGTGCATGTCCCTCACGTGCCTCCTGACCTCTATTACACCGCATTCCCAGTAGACACACCTAACGTTAACCTGAGGAATGTCATCCTCAGGGCTGGGGAGGATGAATCAGTTTCTTTCCTATTTTAAGTTTTACATAATAGAAAAAAGAATTCTGTGCTCCACCCTTCAGATTTTTAAGCTTACTCATTGCCCCAGGCTTTCTCAGGACAGAACTCCCTGCCTACCTCACCAGCTTGAACAGATCACCACAGCTCGCTCCGGTTCAGAGAAATTGGACTGTATTCATCAGCCTGCAGTGCCCCTTTCCTTCCCCCACCATCATCCCTCCCGTTGCATCCTGAACATAACTGTATTCTAAAGGCTAATGAAGGAGATATTCGCAAATGAAAGGTTAACTCTGCACATGCAAATTGCTTTGCCTCCTTGATCACTGGGGACTGTCCAGTGCACTTCAGTACTTGTATAATAGAGACCATGACCTGCTGCAAATGCAGCCAAACCAAAGGTGCTCTAAGAGGGGTCCCTGCAGAAGGTGAAGTAATTTACACAGTGGCTGGTCCCAGCTTTCTACCCTTTCACATGGAAATTCTCCAGGTCAGTCTGCATCATGATGCTCAAGGATATATCCCAGCTGCTGGAGGGACTGATCCTTAATGCAATGCCCTGATTCGTAGTTCACACAACCTCTGTGGATAACCAGTGAACCTCTCTTCTCTTCTGCAAGGAGACTGCTTTGGAGATAGCATTGTTAGGACAATGTCTCTGACAGACAACTTGCATTTCCATTTCAGACCAGTTTTAATACAATGAGCTTCCCTAAACCAAGTGTTTTGGGGTTGCAGACTACAGTGTTTATCATTAATGAGCTAAATTTAGGATACTGATCTGGATTCAGGAGGCCTAGAGACTAATATAGAGTTGGTGAAATGGTGAAATCTTTTAAATGAAACTTTTTGAAGAGGGTTGGAAGATGACAGAAAATCACCAAAACAGCCTGTGAAATCAGCTATGCCTTGTCCAAGTGTTTTTGCCAAAAAATATCCCATTGCTTTTAATATCACCATATTTTGCTAGGGTTCTATTTTAGATTGTCCCCATTTCTCCCAGTCAAAATGCCTGTTTTTAATGCTGGAAAAAAAAAAAATGACTGTAAAGTATTTTAAGTACTTCCTTACAATATGCTCAAATCCAAAATAACATCTCATCCAGGTCCTAGGAAACTTTTCTTCCAAATAGAGTTTATAAGGTTATTTTTAGACTTTCAATTAACAAAAAGTGGAGCCACATCTTGCCAGGGTACTGACAATTCTGAGGTCTTTTGGGAAAGAGGTTTTCTTAATTCGCTTGGTTGGATGCACTTATTCCCAGGCAAATGTGCACACAAGTGTATGTGGATGTCTAAAATGCCACTTTATCACAAATTTATTCCCAGACCCTCTGTCTAAAATGACCTTGTAAATCCCTTTCCAGTCCTCTACAGTATTGGGAGCGGTGTATAATTCAAAGTCACTGATGTGCATGCAGCAAGGTGGTTTGCTAATGCAGGTCCAATGGGGGCTATCAGGCACCTGCTATTCTTAGCTGTCCAGCCATCAGGACCTGACCTCCTGCATCCCTGTGTGGCAGATGGGAAGGATCCATGTGAGGTGAGGACATTCACAAGCAGCAGCATCTGGTATCAGGGCTGTTCTTCCTGCTCTCCATTTCACACACTTGAAATGTTTGTAAGCTCTTGTATCACACCCTGCTCAAAGCCCATTCCCAGCCGTTATCTCTTTTCCTCTTCCCTTGCTACTTGGCCTCTCCAGACCCACAATCTCATGGCTGCTCTCGGCCTCTGCCCCCCAGCTAAGTTCCCCTTCCAGCCACTCTAAGACCTGTCTAATGGTGAATATTCATGACGATGATTGCTCTCCCCTCCCACCACCCTCTAGTACAACAAAAAGGTGACCTGTGTGAAGAGGACAGTGAACAGTGACCTAATGCAAACCATTTAACCTGGGATTCAATGCTAAGCTGCTCATTGCCTGCACTTTTCAATGGGCTAGATCGCAGCTGTTTCAGTGCTTCCTGGAAACTATTTCTTTCTTTCTTTTTCATTTGTCTTTTGTGCTTGTGGACAAGTCTGGAACAAGCTCATGCCCAGGCTGTCTCCAAGCTAAGCCTCCTTGAGCTTGCCACTCAACACATTGATCGTCACTGCACTGCAGTGTGCAGGCAGAAGAACGTCACAGGCTGGTTTTGAAATGCAAGCCAGAGTTCACCCACTACAGAGATCCCCAGAGAGAATCAGCTCCACGTTTAGTCACACAGCATCATGCCATCTCTGAGAGCACATGCACAAAGCTCCCTTTATGAAGATCTGATCAATGGACACCTGTGACTCAATTCAGTGCCCTAAACATATGTCTAGCGCTGTTTGAGGGGCCCTGGGTCATCCTACTTTGCCTCTACTTGCCCCTCCAAAGGGCATGCCTCTTCTACATGATAAGTGTTATAAAGCTAAGGCTCATGAGGACATCTCAGATACCTCAGGGCACATCTGACGATACCTTATAGAATCATAGAATAGTCAGGGTTGGAAAGGACCTTAAGCTCATCCAGTTCCAACCCCTCTGCCATGGGCAGGGACAAAACCATGCCACTCAAGGCTCGGTCCAACCTGGCCTTGAACACCACCAGGGATGGAGCATCCACAACTTCCCTGGGCAACCCATTCCAGTGCCTCACCA
>JAOEHY010005203.1:0-13366 GCA_025447955.1 Psilopsiagon aurifrons
AGGAGCAGAGGGAAGAAAAAGGGGGAAGTGAGTGAACAAACTGCGTGGCTGATTTATGGCTTAAACCACGACATAGTCTAACAGGAAAGCTGATCTGATATAACAGCACTTCCAGTAATAGAGAAGATCCAAATATCCCCCTTTCTTTACACTTTTTTTCTTCTTTTCCTGCTTAGAGCTCTACTATTCTGTCTTCATCTCTCAAACCAGCTGGATTGCACAGCTGAGCCTTTGGGTGAGGTCAGCAAACTATCAGTAAACTAACCCAGCAGCAGAAGTGAATCACTTCTGTGTCACATTGGTAAGGAAGGTAGAAGACTTGGCTATATCAGTGCAAGAGATTTGCTTCCATTCTTCACACTTTTATTTATTTTCATTCTTATGTATGTATATTTAATGTTAAAGCTGTTTCTCTGTCATATTTATTTGTCATTCATCAGCCATCTCATGTTATGATGTCTCCATTTCCCTCCAGAATAGAGTATAATTGCTTCACATCTAACAAACCTTCAGGCCCCACTAAGGAGAGCTAACAGCTGCTGTATTCATTTGAAACCAGCAACTAGGAGCACAGGCTCTGTGAGAAAGCTTGAAGGTGCATAGCTTAACCATTGCAGAAAAAGATACTGCAACAAAAAAGTTGTTTTCATGCTGTTCTTGTCTTTTGCTTTTCGAGATCTCTGTAGCTATCAGATAATCTAGCTGAATTTCAGTATCCCTGCTATTAAGTATATAATAAAAAAAGTGTTTAATTCATCCCATTATTTTCAGTGAAACAGTAACTGAAACAAAGCTGTTTATCTGCCCCTTTGTCTGGTTTTGCAGGAAAGGGGCACTTTATCACACAGTTGTTGAATAGTGGAAGGTGATAACATAAACAACAGACAGATGAAATAGAGGAATAGCCTTTTATATGAATAAAAGCAGGAGGATCAGTTCCTGCTGATCATGTTTACTGCTTCTGTGCTACTTATTTGCATAATGATTTTCATGGCTGGCATCAAAGAATTTTGGAAACTCAGGCTCAGATTCCCAGCCTTTTTTTTTTGTTTGTTTATGGGTTTTTTTTTGTGTAACATGCAGCATAATTCAGATGGCTGTTGCTTTTAATAGCTTGGTGGTGGCTGCTCAGACACATGGTGAACAATAAGAAAAAAACTATTGACAAAATTCATCAAGAATGTTTCTCTGGTAGAAGAGTTGTTTGCCTGTTTAATTATTGCTGTGATTAGTTATTTACATGGAGAAATCTTCAGACATAAAGGAGAAGGAAAACCCACAGTCTCATATAATGTCTGATTACTGTTACTGTACACAAAACTCTTAAAATAACCACTCTTTTGTTTCTCTTTTTTTTTTTTTTTTCATAAAGCTTTGTGTATCAGAGAGGAGAGAAAAAATAACCAAAACACTTCATAAGGCTTAGCTAATAGGAAAGAGTTTTAAATGCCATAGACCACTTTTGAAAGACCATGTCAGCTGTTTAAGGCCATTTCATGAAAACCTACTCAAGTTCTGTGGGCATCCAGTCCACAATAGGTTGTTCCTTTTTTTTTTTTCAGGGCTTTCTTTGACCATGTACTCTCCACTCCCAGTACTGAAAAGGGCCATAAGTGCTCAGAGCAAAGAACTAGAACTTGTGGGACAACAGGGAATGAACCAGACCACGGATGGTGCTTCCAGGCAAGAAGCACCTACAGCTACTGGGTAAATTGTAGAGCTGAAGAAGAATAAATAATTAAAAAAACCCTCACAGCTTATCCACAAACATTTTACTACTTTGTTGCTGAGAAAAGATGTACTAAAGCCTCAAAGTAATTGACAACAGATAAGAAAAAAGTTAGAAAGTGATGATTTTATTAATGACTTTTCATCTTTTTTTTTCTTTTGTTGAAAATGGTGCTTACAGGTCCAATGTGAGCACCCTGTAAGTCAGTTTCAGCTCACTCCAGTGCTTAAGGAGCAAATGCACACAAGAAAATAGTTGGACTGGTTAAAAGTCCTATAATACAGTAAAAATGACCAGATTGTTACTATTTTTTTAAAGGGACAGGTTACAGAGAGAGGAATACTCTTCCCTCATGCAAGCAGGCATCAGTGACATGGCCTCTAGCTTCTCCTCTCTTATTGCAATATAATAAGTGGGTAAACTGCTAGGGCTGTAGCAGAATGGGAAAAATGAGGAAAATACTGGATCCTGAGGAATATCAGAGACAAAAGAATATTGAAGATTTGCCCTGGGATAAAATGCCTTAATGCCCTAAAACTACTATTCACAGGAAGAAATGCAAATTGATTGCTGAATAATCAAGTTCCTGCACCAAAATAGTATAGAAAATAACATTACTCATTCTGTATAGAATGCTCCTTTATCCCTCTACTCCTAGATAGATTCTAATGGGAGCTGTTTGATACTCACATATTACTTTGCTGTTCACTGTTTAGGCAACTAATCTAAGCTAGTCATCTAAATTTCTTCTCAGGCAGTGAAGAGGGGGCAGAACTGCACAATTTTTCTCATGTTAAAATGTCTGTATAGAATGGGTCAGAGGAATAACAGAGGCAAGCACTAATCACTTCCAGATGGCCACAGCTCACAAAGAGGGGGCCCTGTGTGGTTCTCTTACCTAGGTGACTAAGTACAGGTTCCAGGCTTAAACTCAGCAATATCTTATACATTTTTTCAACTTTGGTGTTTCTACATTCCTCAGAAATATCAAGTATTTATTTAATCCTGGAGGCAGGAAGATAAATAATTCGATCTGGTGTTTTTACTTTTGATATGGGATGTGACTGGTATTGAACAGACTATCACAGCAGAAAAGAAGAGCTTAGTACATGAAATGCGTGGACAGTTCTGAACGCTATCATATGCACTCCCTTTAAACATCAGGCAAATCACGAGAGTCTGATTTTTCTGTGAGGAATTAGCCATAAAGCATTCAGACATGAAGAGCAACTTGAATGTAATTTTCCTTTGATTGCTGTCATTCCAAACATTTGTTACAGGGTTTTATGCAATGGTTCAAAATCAGAATATTTGCATTTTCTATTTTATTTGTTTTTAAATAAAAACAATTTGTTAAGTATATAACTGCATTTAGAAAATTCAAACTTTAGAAAAATCAAGATTTAAGATTGCCTTTGCCCAATTTGAATTATCTACTTACTGATATTCGTAGGCTGTTGCTTTATTTTTTTCACAGCCCAATTTTTCTTAGTTTCAGTTGAAGCTATGACTATATTGCATCTTTGGAAATGAAAACCTTGCTGTGACAAGATAAGCACTCACAAAATGAGGAGCGTCTTTCCTTTCAAAAGTCTGTTTTAAATGACTTTCTTTGAATCGTAAGGTAATCTTGTGACAGATTATGATATAAAATACATTTCCTAAGCTCGCACTGCATTCCCTTAACTGTAGGAATAAAGCCCATTGAAAAACAAATTGTTGTTTCAGTCTTAGTATAAAACTGAAATTATAAACTTGCATGACAAATTGCTGAGCAGCTCAGAACAAAAGATTTCAACTACATCAGAAGGAAAAAGTACTCTCTGAATTTATAATCCAACTCTTCCATAAAGTTAATGACCTTGCAAGAAACATTTTTTGTCAAATAAACAACTTTTGTGCAAAGCAGTTCTACCTAATAACTGTATCTATTTCTGCCTTTTATCACTCTCGAGTCCCATATTTATGAATTTTATAGCTTCAAATATTTGAAAAAGTAAGATGAAAGTCTAAGATGAAGATAATATGAATAAGTTGACACTCACAACTATTTTCTGGGCATTGGCAATCTTGTTCACTATCTGAACATAAAAACACAGGTTAGGATCATGTAATTAGAGAGTTTATTGTAATGTCCATAGTAAAAGAAAGCCAAGTTAAGGTTAAACAGACAGCTTTATTAGTGGTGTTTCCCTGTTCTGAGTTGTGCTTTTTGAATATTAATATATTAATGTAATTTTTATTTCCTGTGAAAAAGTAAAATAACAATCTTTTTAAAGCTTCCTTTTGTACTGTGGTGTAGTCATTAACACCTTAATAATAAGGGCCTACTTTCCCCCATATCTCTGAAAGTAAAGAACTGATGCATTAATGAGGAATTATTAGTAATACAAAAATATGTATCATTACATAATGCAAAGAAATTATAGGCTTTTATAATGACCCTTTTAATTTCGTAACAGTGATCACAATTTATAATCAACATTTACTGAACAAGATAAACTTGATAAGCTCACTGACATATGGTAACAGCTTAAAAATATTAACGTATGACAGTGGCATTGTTTGCTATTCATATATTAATGCAAAATCACAAATGTTTCTCCCAGTTCTCATTTGGATTAGATAATGAGCAGTGTGGTAGACAGTAAGAATTTTTAATTAGCTAGACTGTGTTGAGAACAATTGACTGATTTGGACTTGGTGGCAAACACATTCAGCCATTGCTACATTACTACAAACTAGAAACTAAGGATTACATGGAAGATTTGAAATATCTCTGGTGCTAGAAATACATGAAACATCAGCTCAAGGGAAAATTTAAGTTTAAATTTGAAATAAAAGTCATTATTTGGGCAGTACTGTAACTGATTTGTATGGGAGATTATCTTGAGTAATTTGTTTCTGGTTAGTGTAAAAAAGTTAACTCTAGTTTTACCTCCAGAACTGCATCGGTCATATACAGTAAAGGAAAATGTGTGCAACCTGTACCACTCAGATCATCAGTCTTGCTTACGGCAGCGACATACACTCTTAAAAAAAAATACAGAGATACAGAAATAAGATAATTAATTGGTTTACAAGCAGATGTGGCTAAAGCTAACTTACTGCACAAATTAATTATTAGTAATGAAGGAATAATTAATAGGAAAGTATAGGAATATGAGTATTGCTTCTCTGGCTTGTTTCTCAAGACTTTGAGTTGGATAACCCTAAAAAGTTCAATAATTTTAGCTATGTCTAAAGACTAAGAATGCTTCTTTCTATTTGTGACTTCAGTTAAATTAAGTTCCTCAAAAAAAAAAAAAAAAAAAACTCTAAAAGAAAAGAGCTTTTTTGGCCTCCTGACCTACAAGAAGCCTTTTAGAAGTGTAGTTACCAGCATTTCTGTGATTTCCTAATGTATCTTACCAGTTTCAGGGAAAGACATACACAGGACAAAGTGCTTTCTTTGCTGTTTCCCATACCGAGCTGCTTCAACTGTTTATTTCCTACTAGTACAGTTCCTAAATCTTACCATTAAGGTTTTAGTTTAAACTGCAAAATGTTACAGCTTCTGAAAGAAAGGGTCTGTGGCTAGCAACTGACTTTAATGGGGCTTAAGCATGTTCTAAAGGCTTTCTTGAGTCAGCTCAGGGACTTAAGGCTCCTTGCTACTTGAAAGCTCAGCAGGGCTTAATTCTTCGAGCCTTTCATTGTCACCTTATTTCTGTTAGAAATCCCAGCACTTCCATGTAATTAATTGTGCAAATGAATACTATCAATGTAAAGATAGTAGTGTTGGGGCAAAAGGAATGACTGTATTTCATTCACTCCCTAAATGTGACTACCCACCACCAAAAGAACAAAGAAAATGAGGTCAGAGAAAATCCCTCATTTCCACTTCAAATGAGAGCTAGCTCTAAAGAACAACTTTAGTCTGCAGTTTCATTCCTACTGTTAAATTGATCAAGGAGAGTTCTGTTAAAATACTGTACAATGATATTAGCAATATTAATAGGAAATACTTATGAAGAGAAATAATACCTTTCCTTAAACAGATCCTGGTATAAAGCACCAATACTGCTAATGTAAAAGCTTAACCCTCTTGGTATTCAGTGGTACATTAAAAGAATTTTTATTAACTAATTCAAGACAGAAATATGATGAATGTCTCCCTCCAAATTCTATCCCTACCTTTTGTTACAGTAGTATCTGGCAAAATAAAGTTGCTCTGGCAATATGTATCTGCATATAATGCATAAAATTTTTAAGATATAAAAAGGTCTGTATGGAGGACAGCTACTTGATCCTTACCATGAATATCATAACATTTGCGCTAAGATTTAAAATCAAGCCTAATAGTTCTTTTACTTCTTTTGATCTTATAATCAGGAACTTATAATATATGGGACAAATACTCAGCAGAAGAAAATTTCGTAGCTCCAGTGACTTCCACAATTTATATCATCTGCCAACCTATATCTTTAATCCATCATTACAGTCTCAGAAATTTGCCTCTCAGAATTCTTTTTATCACCATTGACTTCTTATTTCATAAATAACAAATAAACAATTTCACTTAGTTGACATTATTTATGTAACTGAAACCCCAAACTTGTCAAGTTCCCAAGTGTTCTTACAATTTCTTGATGAATAGGTTGTCAACACACCTATCATAGTAGGATGCTAGCAGTACAAATGCCTTTTTTCCTACCACTATTTACTTTTCAGTCTCTAGGAATTTTCTTCAGCCCCAGTTCAGGACCAAAGCTCTCCTGGCCTAGGTAACAAACATACATTCCTGATCTAAAGAGCACACAATTCAAGAAATGCAGTGGGTGGAATGTTGCTTGTATGAGTTATGAATTGCAGCATTAGCCATCTGCAGCCTGGTAACAAAATAACTCCAGAAAACAGGTCTTGGCACAGACTTCAATTTCCTATGCTAAACAGAAAATCTGGGAGCTAGACAGGGTTGAGGCAGCATCGAAGAACAGATGCTTTCTGATAGTTGGCTATGGCTCTCATTCAGGAACATATTTAAACACAGAGATTTGCTTAAAGGCATTGCTGCATAGGGATGGAGGTAAAGCTGTGTTTAGAGCTAAACATTGGCTGAAGCATTCTGCTAAATTGTGTATCTAAGAGCAGGATCCCTTCCATGGTCAGGTTCCTTGGGACTGCTTTAGCAACTGATGCTGGGATATCTTCTGTTTTAATCATCTGTCCGTTATCTGTCAGGGTGGGAATCTCCATCAGACAGGAAATCAAAATCTTTTGGTTTTGCAATACTGTGACTGTGTTGTCATATTTGCTTAAGGTAGCCTCTCTCTTATTCTGTCAGTAAATTAAGATAGAAATCACTCTAGATGTAAGACTAGCAAGGTGATTTCTTTCTCCTTTCAAACTACCCCTTACCTGAGAAACAATTGTAACAAGTGTACCAGCTTCAGCAAATTCAAAGTTAAGCTGCCTGTCAGCACACCTGAAAACAGCACATTATTAGAATATTTTCCGTTCTTTATCATGTGTCAAAAGCAATTGGGTTGGAATAACAATTGTAATTGTCAATATTAACAAAAATTTTAAATGGTATACTGTGTAACCATTGCCTTGAACAGTGACCAGTAACACAGCCTGCAGCTATCTTGCATACCTTTGCTAACCCTTTCAGACCTCTAGTCTGAGGATACGTGAAGGTGAATATCTCCTACTGTAGTAGTTTTCCTTGAAATTCATTCAAATTTCATGCATTTGAACTGCACATCAGACAGTCTTTTCTGGTGTTCTCAACAGTTCTTTTTACTGACATGGAGAAGAATTTCATTTTTGAAGATTCAATTACTAGGTTGCCATGATATATTTCAGTAAAATTATATTTCATTGTCAACTACAAATTATTTAAGGTGCTTTTCTCATACTCTTTTGGAGTAATAATCTAATATCATCCTGAGACAGCAAAATAGTACAACACATACAAAACCATAAGAATATTCTAAACCAGAAAACTGTTGAGAAATGTTTTGGTATCTGCCAAACTGATGTTCTTACGAATCCCCTGTCATTTAAAATGTTTTTTTATATGAATGAGAGAAAAGTTCTTAGAAAATAATTTGAGAGCATATATTTGAAGAGATGGCATTTTTCTTCCGGCATGAGATGTACATTTCAGCCTTTGTCATGACTTGGCTGATAAATGTAATTTCATGTAACCTCTGTAAACAGCTCACCTCCATGCTTGAGTGTTGTAACTATCATCAGCTCTAGCAACTGATTAAAAAGTCCAAATTAGCCTTTGCAATGAGAAGTAGAACTTTTGCTTCCGAACTTAGAATCTTTGAACAGCCTGAAGACATAAAAATTAAAATCCCCTCCGTTTCTAGGGGTGTTGGCAAATTTAAGATGGCTGGAAGAAAAGAGTTAACTGTTAGAGCCAGAAAGATAGCTGAAGCTCATCAAGCAGTCAGATCCAGATGCTTCCTACACAAGGAAGAAAAAGGAGCTAGTGAGTAGGTAAAGGAAGAAGTTGCATTTATCTCATGAAATGCAGCTGTCATGTAAACACTGAGTGTGTAGTACCATCTGCTTAATGCCTGAAGCTGCTTTTGTATAACAGAATGGAAAAACCTTAATTTGAGGCCCATGTTTGCTCTCTAAAGACAAAGTAAAGAAGGGGGAGCAGCCCTTATTCTTGTGATCTGCGCTGTGTCTTGCACCATTTAATTTCTAAGCTCCAATGGAAGTGAAAAAAATAAATAATTTATTCTGTATAAAATATGGAGACTCAGAAAAACAGAGTAATAAAGATGAAAAATAACACAAGAGAAAAACCAGGCTATTCCCTGTTCTTAGCAGTGGTTTCCAAAG
Organism: Psilopsiagon aurifrons; assembly: GCA_025447955.1. Taxonomy (NCBI): domain Eukaryota; kingdom Metazoa; phylum Chordata; class Aves; order Psittaciformes; family Psittacidae; genus Psilopsiagon; species Psilopsiagon aurifrons. Next base: position 8,579 of record JAOEHY010005203.1, read on the forward strand.
CTGGGCAAAAAACCTCTAGAAAGAATCAGGCTGTCCAAGCAGCCCTACTGTCTCAGATAAGGAGAGGTTAAAGTCTCAAAGTGAAAGGCAGTGCTGTGGGCTCTTCTTAATGCAAGAGCTGGATTTGAATACAGATTACCTTTGACCTCTTGCCCAAAGTTTGTTCCAGCCAGGTTCCAGCACCCATACTGGACTATTGCTAGGTGAAAGCCTTATTCTGCATGCTATGGAAATATTTTCCCTTTGTGGGAAGAACTAATGCATCATTTCTTGGGCTACTTAGTGCAGTCAGCTGTGGTGAAAATTTAAAAATCACCAGCTATTCTAAACCAGCTCTGGGTGGTTTTACTTTGCCTTAACAAAGTACATGTGGACAGTTAGGAAGTTCTCTGTAAAGCCCTGCTCTAGCTGATTCTGTGCCAACTTTTCAGAGTAGAAAAGCCTGGAGAAGTGATTGTTCTTGTCAAATGCTGGAGAATTCAATATCTTTTAGGACCACACTAGAGAGAATGATAAATCATCTCTGAAAAAAAGATTAGAAGCAAGGATGTTTACTGCTGTGTATTAAAGCACAGTATCATTTTAATGTTGTGTGGGAGCCCAATTTAGAAAAAATGCAGTCTCCTCACTTTACCTCTGGTAGGTGAGAAAACCCCAGTGTATTTATTACCCTTATCTGAAGGCAAGTTTAAGAAATATTCCAAACACTGTGTTAAATATTTGTTAATAAAAATTTTATGGTATTGTCTCTGAAACTCACTGGGAACCATTACTAATCCCTACCTTCAAGATATTGCATATGACTGCCATGGAATTTAAAGCTGGACAGTAATTTTTGAAAAGATAATACTCTATCTTGTGCCCTAGCAGAAGAACTGAGCTGAGGTAGAGGAGATAGTTACAATACAGTTATACAGATAGAGCATTTAAAATCTGGCATAGGAACTGCCGGTAGCTAAAATATGACATTAACATGTTTCCCTATTGGAAGAAGCAATTTAGGAAGCCTTCCTAGAGAGAGCCATTAGGCACTCCTGCAGTACGAAAGATCTTTTTTACTAGAAGAGTAAGCAGCAGGTCAGAAGTAGGAATGAACTGAAAATGCATATTTACTCTAAACAAGCTGTAATCATGCATAACAAAAGTAAAATCTATTCAAAAGCCATTTTGCTTTTTAGGGCCAATTCTTCAAAATTTATAACATTTTAGTAAACTGGGGCTAAGTGGAGGATGTAGGTTGATCTAAAACCAAATGCAGTGGCACAGCTCTAAGCTGTGTTTTACATGCCTTACTGAAGGTCTTTTTAACACCCTCTTTCTCTAATATGCACTTATTTATAATTTTCTCAAGATTTAAACATCAGCTTTAGCATGCTTGCCTCTGTTAAGATGGAAGCATGAAGACTGCTGTTAACTGTGTGTACTCCAGCCAGTGACTAGTGACTAATCTAGAAAGATACTCTAACTTGCCTTGGCGACCTGTAGTCCCAAGGAAGCCTTCCTCTGCTGAAGGCAACTGCACTATATCCCTAAACAAAGCAAATGTGAACAAGTGCCAGCTAAAAGCCAGCAATATTTTTGCTCCTACTATTTGTGATAGGAAAGGTAGCGCAGCAAATCAATGCTCTGATGTTTGGAATGTATCTAATTTTCAGCCTAAATGTATTCATGTAAAGTATATAACTGTTCATTCACCTACTAATGTCTTTCATTAGGTGAAATATTGCAAAACCTTTGCTTCTGATGTACATAGAGAAAGCAACAATATTCTTTTTACTTTCAGACTGTGAGGCTAAGTGTGCCAAGCTTTCTCATTCTCTTCTCATAACTTAGGTCACCTATTCCTATTGTAGTAGTACTTCTTCCACATAGCACTTAGTACTTTTAAAACTGATCCAGCACTTCTCATGCCAAATCATCTTTTCCTGGGGGTGATATTCAGCCTCCCTGTGTCTTGACAGTTTTGAATCACCATTTCATTTTCACCATCATTCTCCTGCTTTTTCTGCTTGAGCTACCGATGAAAATTTTGCATTGGATTGGTTCACAAGACTGAGCCTGGAAAAACTCCACTATTAATTTCCTTTCTGCCCAATGCTTTGCATTTCAATACAATCCACTGCCAGGTCTCTTGTGAAACCTTACTCAGTTAACAGTTCTGTCACTTTTTACATCTCCCTACTTAGACTAAGACTTACAAATAGTTAATCACCTCCTACACGTCATAAGATTTAGTGAAGCACAGACATACTTAATACACTGGCATTACTCTTCTTAAACTGAACAAAGTTTTGTGTTTTGGTATAAAAATCTACCTGTTTCTCTCTCATAAAATTGGGACCAGCTAGATAAATAAGTCTACATTTACAAGACACATGTGAAGGTGGCATTAATAGAGAGAGATATTTCTGGTACTTTCTCAGGTGTGTGGTGTTTTTCTGTTTTGTTTTCTTTTTTCCTTTTGTTTTTCTTCTCCTCCCCCTAACACATTAAAACTATCTGCAATCACAAGTGAAGGCACCTGACCAGCCCTACACTTCAATTAATGCAATTAGTTTTTCTGGGTAGGGCTTAATTGAGAAGTACTTTGGGGTGCTAATTTGTAACCAGCCTTCTAGGGAGAGCAGTTATTTCTTCAGAGAGCTGCTAAATTTAAGTAAGTTCAAACAACAAAATGTAATATAATTGTTAAAAAAGGGAAGAAAGTGAGGGAATGAATAACACAGGCAGTTATATTTTATTTGTTTTGTGTTTTTTTTTATTTCTTGTCTGCCATGAATGCACGTAAGTCTACTTTCAGAACGCTTAACTTTTTAAAGACAGTACAACTTCAGAGCTATTGGCATATTTGCAGCAGTTTACATTCCTATTGTAACCATGTTATTCCAGAATTCATGTTAGGAAGCAACTGTTGCTGTAAAGAAACTTGTGATTTTTCTTGATTGTGGTTTGGAATTTTGCTATCACTAACCATAAGCATTTTATTTTTTCATAAGGCAGCCTAATGATTTTCCTTTGAAAGCTTGTGATGTGTTATTTTAAAGTAACTAGATTTATATTTTATTATGGAACTTGGTTTGTTGGCAGATTTAGTCAAATGTTCTGAGCGTACCTTTGATGGGTTGAACAGGATAAAAGAGTTTCATAGCTGTCTTTGTAGAGGATAAAGGGTAGAGGCTCAGCTTCATTTTTATTCATAAGGTTTCAGTGATGAGAAATGAGGTTCTAATCCTGCAACTGGAGTGAGCAGAGGGAACCGGTTTGCTTGTGGAGTTTCTTACTGAAATCTCTGACCAGCTCAGAGAAATGACAAAAAATGAGCTGCTTTCCTCTCCCCCTCAGCTTCCCAACTTTCATTCTTTTGATGTTATAAGCAAACCCCTAATGCTTCCTGTAATATAGTAGCTGCTGACTTTGAGGTATGAAGGAAGCATTATTAAAATATAGGATAAATATAGTTGAAAAATAAAGCCTGAGAAAAATCTGGAGAATGTGCAGAGATATGAATGGAAGATTTTTCTGACTTAGGCCTGTGCAGTTAGAATCTGTATCTTGAAATTTTTTTCTAATGAAGGTTAAGCAAATATTTATTGTTTGTGTGTTGTGAAGCTGAATTGCCTTTGGAGTGGAAATTGCTCTGCACTGGAAATCTGAAAAATGGCTGCATTTAGGGGAAACAGCTTTTACCTTGTAACCTTATCCCATGATTTCCCCCCAGAAATGGGGAAGGGGGATGATTACCTGTGGTTTTCATAGACAGTGAGAGTCTGAATGTTGTGCATTGGTTCACCATTTAGGAATTAGCTGCTGCCTTATTTTGCAGTCTGTGACCCAGAGAAAATATTCTCACGGGTGTTGAGTATTTTTCTAAATCTTTTGAGTCTAAATCCCTATGGATTTCCTGTTCCACATTTGCTAAACTGAAGCTACTCTGCGCAGATTTCTTCAAACTTGTTGTTTTTTTTTTGCTGTTGTTGTTGTTTGGGTTTTTTTTTTGTTTTTTTGTTAGGTATTTTGGTTGTTGTTGTTGTGTTTTTGTGGGTTTTTTGTTTGTTTGTTTTTTGTTTTTGTTTGCTCTTCCCTAGGAAAAAAATCATACTAAAAAATGCTGTTTTAATGGTGAATATTGGTATCTGAACTGGGTTTATGTAGCAAAGTTGGGGAGGAGGGCAGAGGGGCTGCAGGGTTGGCTTCAGAGTGTCAGAGAGGCTGCGGCTGCGATTGTTGAACACAGCTGATTCCAGCTCACTCCAGAGCAGGTATATTCCTAAAGGAACTGCACAGCCTGTGAATAAGCTCACGTAGTACAAGTATGCCTATGGGTTGAAGATGAGCCTGTTTTATGGGGGGAAAAGCAGAGGCACACTTTTCGTTGCTCATCTCTGCTCTTGTAGCAACTAAGAAGCAGTCTCTTAAATAGCACAATATGATTTCTCTAACTTAGTTTAGGACACTACTTTGAGTTCCACTGTTGTCACACGAAAATATATCCTAGAAATAAAAAAGCTATTTCCCATCAGTGAGAGAACTGATATAAGTGAGGGAAAGAATCAGAAAGTCGACAAGTTTTCAGTAGCTGAGGATAATTACTTCCGATTAACCTGGAAATTAATTCAACATGAAGCCAAAAACCTGTGACTTCTGTGATGGCCAATAAAGCTGCTGCTGTGACTAAGTGACATACAACCTATAAAATATTAACTGCTTGTCATGGGTTCAGCAGTAGCAGTCATTTTTCTCCTTCTTAGTAGCTGGTGCAGCACTGTGGTTTTGACTTTCGGCCTGGGA
>JAOEHY010005206.1:0-17910 GCA_025447955.1 Psilopsiagon aurifrons
CCCCGCCCCGCCCCGCCCCGCCCCGGAAGCGGTCCTGGGTGACGGGCGCCCCGGGCCGGCAGTGCTGAAGCGGGTGGTGGTGGTGGTGGCGGTCGGGGAGTGGCGCTGCTATGGAGCACATCCGCACCACCAAGGTACCTCTGCCTCGGCTTCTCTCTGTCGGCTGCGGGCGCGGCCGGTAGCGCAGTGCTGGTGTTGGCAGCGTTACCCAAGGAGCTGTGGGGTGGGGAGGGCCTGTTCGTCGCCGCAGCTGTCAGCTGTGGGTGAGGGCGTTGTTGTCCTCCGCCTTCCATTTTATAGCTGGTGTCTCCCCGCGAGTGGCGCCGGGGCGGCTCATGCCTATGGGGATACCCCGGCAACAGCCGGTACCCGGGTGCTGCTGCCGCGGGGCGCCGGGCACCTCCTTTTTTGGAGGCTCCTCCGGGGGTCCCTCCCCACGGGGCTGGAAGGTGTGAGAGCTCCCGGGCGGGGCTCGGTGCGTGCCCCTCCGGTGTGGCCCTGCGGAGTGAACAGTGCCCTAAATGACGGAAAGGCGGTAAAAATCCTCCTGGTGTAACAGGGGCGTAGTGTGGGGTAGGGAGCAGCAGCAGCAGCCAGCTGGAGACGGCTGTGGTTGTCTTTTGTATTCAGGATGCGGCTCCATACAGCTTTTCCTAGCTCTGGAGGCAAATAGGCTGTGACAGCAGCATTGTTTTCTTTTTTTCTGTTGTTTTTTTGTTTGCTTGTTTTTGTTTTCCCCCCTTCTTTTTAAAGGCTGTGGTGTGTGTTGTCAGGAACGCAGGCTGTCAGTATGCGTGCAATGTGTTAGGCTATTCAAAAACACTAGCTAAGCCGCTGTTGTCACTTTAGGCTTCTCTGGGCTTTTTTTTCCTATTTTTAGTTTGCTAGTTTGTTTTTCCTGTATATTGAAGCTGTGAAAAAGGTAATTCTTTCTGTAGACACTTTTTTTTTATGATACAGCTTTTATAGAATTACTTTTCTAGCAGTACATTTCTCATCTTGCTCATCAGCCCTTACTGGGAAGGCTGCTCAAAAGGTGCTTCTCTCTGTGGGGTTCTGGGAACTGTCAAGTGGTTAATTCCCTAACCTGCAGTCTTGACTATAAATGAGATTTATAGGTGTGTGAAGAAAAGGAGTGATCGTATTTCAGCTCTAAATACTTGTCGTTTAACCAATAATTATATAAAGGAGCAATTTTTTTATGAGTACATTATAAATTTTATATGAAATGTAACTAATTTTTATTTTTCATATTTTATTTTCATATTTATATTTGCATGTTTACATGTGAAAAAGGAGGTCTCTGATGAAGCTGCTGTTAGTGACACATGACATGTAGTAAACTAGATTACTGGATGAAATAATTTTACACCAATATCACAGACTGGAGATAAGGGTTTTTTGTCAGCCTATTTACTTGTAAATTTGAAACTCCTTGTTTAGGAACTTAATAATGTTGCAGTCTATAGCTAACTTCAGGATAAAAACTAGACTAAAGGTGAGGTCTTTTGATGATCTGAGTGCCCTTTCAAGTTTAAAACTTGAAATTGAGACTGAAAAGATACAGGTCACTGAATTCTTTCTGTTTGTAGATCATTGTGTTTCTGCAGGTTGTTGGGCCCCTGCTGGGGAAAATGTACTTCATGTAGCAATCTAACTGCAGAGAGAAACAGGCTCTGATTGCAACTTACTTGCTTCAAGCACTAAGTTTTGTGTATTTTTATAATTCATTAAAAAAATAATCTGTTCTGAAAGTATCAAATTCGTGGCTAGAAACAGCATGAGGATTTGGGTATAATTGTGATGCTTGCTTATCTTTTTGTATCTGTTAGTTTATTTAATATCCAGGTGGATTAAAAAGCATATATGCTAGATGGTAGTAATTCCAAGCATTGCACTTACAGGAAGTAAGAAAACTAAAGTACAGCCTACACTGTGGCCTTAAAACTTCAATGCATGTGTAGGTTCAAGTTGGATCTCATTGAGACATATTTACTTTTTCTAATCTGGCAACACTTAACATTTATTTTGGGGTTTTTTTCCTGTTTGTTTTATTAAAGTAATAATGAAATAAGCTTGAAATAACAGTACAGTCTTGCACAAATTAGCTGCTGTCCAAGGAAGCTGTCATCCCTTAGGTTTTATTCTTCCTCAAACTTCAGTTTGCTGGAAATGTTGAAGTTAGAATTGTCTTGAAACTGTCCACACAGCTCTCTGAAATACAGTTTACTGCTTGTGAAATCTGACTGTCCAACAGATTTATGTTAAATAAAGAAGTGAGGTCAACATTGTAATAACTTCTGTCTGAGAAATTTATACTTAAATAGCAACAAATGACGAAAGCCCGTTCACAATATGTGGTGGTGAAATTACAAATAAGAATATTGTGGTTTTACAATGAAGCTTTAAAACTAAAGTGTCCCTAAAAGTACTTTAAAGCAAAGCAAAGTAGAAAAGACTCTAATTTCTTCACTCAAATCTGGGTTTATATTTGAAATCAAACCTGTTATAGTTGAAATACTGATGGGTCTTCTACTGAGGATGGAAAGTTTTGCTTAGTTTGACTGCTAAATCCTGGACTTATGTTTGCAAGACTGAGACTTAAATGCGTAAGGGAAAATGCATTTTAATTTCAGCGAATGTCTAGTAAAAGAATCCTGAAATAACGTACTGTAATTGTTTTGTCTTGGGTTAATTGTTGTCTTTTTGTCTTGGATTAATTTAACTCTTCAGCTTTTTTAATGAAGACTTCAAAGTATAGTTTCAGCCTTCCTTTCTGTTCTAACTTGTCTTCTATGTTGAAACATTTCCTTGGGTTTTTTGCCTTTGGTCTGTAACTCTTAATCCCAATAAACTGTTCAGCGACTCATTCATTGTAAGGTGCTCTATATTATTGAGGTAGCTGTTCAAATTCTTCCTGGTTTAGAAACTTGCTAATTTGTTATTGCCAGCTGCTGTCAGATGTCAGTTGCGACTAAAAATGATTGTTTGTGGATGTGCTGAAACTCAATAGCAGTCTACGGTTTCTTGATCTTGTGAACCCATTCTCTGAAAAACTGATGGCTGACATGTTTTTCTGTAACTAAGGATTTGCCAAACTTTACAATTAAAAAGAAAAAAGTGTCTGTCCAGCTGAATACCAGTTAAAGCTGGCTTGGGGTAAGTTTACATGAACATGTAATCTGTGGAGGCTGAATCTGAATTATGTTTTGGTGATGTTTAAAGTTTCTTGAAGATTTCACCAATGTAAGATGAAGCTGGAGCATTAATGCTTGTCCTTATCTAACATAGAAATACAGCTTTCAGAATAGCTGCGTTGTTGCATGGAGGAGAATGGAGCTTCACGTGCCAGAATTTTGCGGGTTGTATTGCAGGGACAAAACTGGAGCAATTTCTGTGCGCTTCCCAATTTGCTGAGCAGGTGTGGTGACAGATACCTGGGCAGTTACTGCTGCCAAACTGCCCAAAATAGAGCTCTGTTTTGACTGCGCTCTACTATAGAGCAAGTAGAGCAAGCCTCAAACAAAAGAGTTTTAACTGGGCATTAATGACACAGTGTTGCCAAAAGATAGAGGAATGCGTGGAGATAAGCCATGCGCCTTTCCTGGTTTTGCACATAGAGAATCATGTAATGTTTTCTTCAAATAAAGAAAACTCTGGAGCCTGTGAAGTTATAAGCAGCAGATAAAATGCAGGCTATCTAGAAATCATTTTCTTCTGAAATGCTTTCTATAGGATTGAGATAACAATGTTGATGGAATACCAGGAGGAGAAATTTGCCCTTGCAAGATTCAAGATTAAAACTCCAAATGCTAGTAGTCCTTGAATTTCTAGGAGATTGTTAAAATTATTAGAATTCTATTAGCATTTTATTTTGCCTGGGACAAGGTTATGATGATCTAGATTTTTAAAGTTGGGGATGATATGAAAGACAGTAGATACCTAAAACTGAAGTCAGGAGGGGCATCATCTTTATGGCTTTGAGTTTGCAGAGAGCCAATGAAGCATTTACTGAGATGAGCTGTTAATTCAGTGCTGGCATCTCAATAACAGGAAATTGTTTGTGTGTATTTGATGTTTTGGGTAAGGAGTCTAAAAGCTTATTAATGTTCTCAGTTATATAAAAAAACCTTGTTATCTTGGTCTGTTTTAATAGTAAATAACTACAGTATTTATGTACATGGAGTAAGTGTTCAGAGTCTAGCATTATGCCTTCATTATTCACTTTTGTACTGAAACAGGATATTGTAGCTAGTCAGTCTTCTCAAAGCTTATGTGATCACTATTGTGTTCTTAATAGTTTAGCCTGAATAGTTGTGTGGATGCTGTGTTATGCTTTCTACTGTTTTCTACTGTCGGACCTTTTGCAGTTACTATTTTGCTTTGTGCAAAAAAACCCACCCCAAAATTAACTTTTGCTCCCCTCCTTTTTTTTTTCTTACAGGTAGAGCAAGTGAAATTACTAGATAGGTTTAGCACAAGCAATAAGTCACTGACGGGGACTCTGTACCTTACAGCGACTCATCTGTTATTCATAGATTCAAGCCAGAGAGAGACATGGGTAAGGGTAAGCTGAGGTTCTCCAGCTGCATTTGTGTTTCCTATCTAAGGTTGAATTTGTTTACTGAAAAGTTCATCGAAGTTACAAGTTGTTCCCCACTCTCCCCTTGTTTATGATATCATAATAGGTTAATGATTTACAGATTGTACTTTTGCATAATACTGCTGAAGTTGAAATTGGGTATTGTTGAAAATGTTCACTTCTCAAGCTGCTGTAATTTCTTCCGTAGCCTTCATATGTACTCCTGAGTGAATGTGTGGTGGTTTTCTTTAGATAACTGACTTGCACCACAATTCAGAGGCAGCAGTGGGAAGCTGATAGGTAGTTTAAGCATCAGGTTTTTTAAAATTTCTGTGTTAATTTACTTTGTATTTAGGGCCTGCCTGAGTTAAATGAGACAAAAAGAACCCCAAAGATCTAGGCTTTTGTGAAATATTGAAGATCTCATGTCCTTTTTTGAGTGGCAAGCAGCAGTTTCTTCCCAAGTCATCATCTCTGGAATAAAATGATGCAGAAGGGGCTGCAGTTTCTTGGTGAGCCATGCCAATGTTGTACCATCAGAGTTGGCTAGTGCAGTAATTCCCATTAGCTTTTCTGCTCAGGGCCATAATGGCAAGCATGTGGACATCAAGTTCTGGCTTTCCCTGTAGCTCAGCTACCTGACCAAATGAGTGCCTGTCATCCTTCAGGATGAAATCTTATTTCCCTGGGTGTGGTTGATTTTTTTCCTGTAGGAGTATTTTTCTGGGTTACCCTTCATCCTGTATCCTGGTTGTCCAACTAGGTGCCTCATGGTGCTTTGGAGAAGTTATTTTCCGCTGATTTGTTCTTGGGTACAATGTACAATTTTATATAGACCAAATTGTGTCCTTTCAAGCAAAATGGGTTACTGGGGGGAACATGATTCAAAAGGATTATTTGTGTTTCCCTGTGCTCTATGTTAAAAGATTTCACTTTGGGGAAATGGCACCTGTGTTCCGATTATTGCATTTCTGTGATGATAATGCAGGTGCCAAGTATAATTATGATAATGTCTTCAAGGTATAGTTTCTTTGTAAATGCATATTTGGCAGCATAGTTTTCAGATGCCTATTTAATTCTGATCAGTATTTAAAAGAAGATGATTGTTTCAGTGAGGTAATTAAAATTTTACAAGAACATCTCGTTCAGTTGAGATAATGTATCTGTGGCTTTCTTCCCATGTTTGAACAGATGTTAGCTTCCTAAGTGTTGTGTAGATTTGCCACAAAGATTAATCTGTCACAGGCTTTTGTATATCCATTACTGACAGTCTTCCGTAACGTGATTGAAAGGCAAAATTTAGCTGAGAGACTGTCATGTCTACATAACACAATGGGTAGTACAGGAGATTTTTTTTTACCTCCTGTTCATTCTGTAGGTGTTGACTACTAGCATTCTAAAATCTTCATCTTCTGTATCTTACACTTTGAATTGCTTTTCCTGTCCTGTTCTGTTTTGCCTGAAAATTCTGAAATATGTTCCTGTAGATCATTAAAATAAAAAAAAAACATCCTGTTTGGGCCCTGCCTAATTAGAAGTAAGTTTGTCAGTTAGCAGAGTTACACAGCAGTAACCACAGTGGAGCTTTACTTCTTCCTTTTGCATTTAGAAGGATATTTATTATTCCTTACAAACATTAGGTAGCACTTCAGAATATGAAGTGAGAGAATAACTGCATCTTGAAAAATCATATCCTGACCAAAATGCCAGTCTTGGATTTCTTCTTCTAAATGTATTTCTTTTTATAACTAAATGATTGACATAATTCATCAAAATCCATGTTCAGCGTTGCTTACATCTATTCTTGTAAACAATATGTGTGCTGTTCTCATTTTTCATCAGTATGCTAACACTGAGTTTTTGTATGCCACAGATACTACATCATCACATTGCTGCTGTGGAAAAACTTGCCCTGACTACTTCTGGCTGCCCCCTTGTCATCCAGTGCAAGAACTTCAGGATAGTTCACTTTGTCGTTCCCAGGGAGAGAGATTGTCATGACATTTATAACTCTTTGCTTCAGCTGTCAAGAGCAGGTAATACTTCAAGCTGTAAAAGACTTTTCAGTATATGCCTGAATAAGAAGGTGGTGGTGGTAAATCTGTGGCTCTTGATATTTTATTTTTTTTATGTGCATTATGTAAAAGTCAATAAATGGGTTTGGTCTATAGAGGAATTTTAAAGGTTAAGCATTCATTTCCATATAAATCCAGAAGATGTGTTGTCTGGCTCTTGTAGGTTGCTGGTCTTCACTAAGAGAATGTGAGATTCCTGTGTTGTTTTGCATTTCTAGTGTTATTCCTGAAATTGTGACTATAAATGCATTTAGTCTCTTAATTAGTGTTCCCCATAGATTTAAACGCTTTTGAAGTCTTCTAATAATTCTGCCTGTTGCCTTGTTTAATTTTGTCATTTTTCTTTTTATGACCTCTGCTTTGCCCTCACAGAATTAGAAATGTCCCTGCTGAAACAGGTCATGTACACTCAAGAAAACTTTCATAACCGACCTTTAACTGAGTATCTATGATTGTGTCCGTTAACTGTATGATAAATATATCAAGAGTGTCAAGTACTGATTTATCCTTGCTTCTAAGAATCTTGAAGCCTGGAACTTTCTCTGCAGTTTGGGCAATTTCAAGACTTGCCAACTGTGCTGCTTTTCCCCACTCAGGCCTTTCTGGGGATAACTCATTACATAGTCTTATTCTTTACCTTTTAGCAAAATATGAAGAATTGTATGCCTTCTCCTATAATCCGAAACAAAATGAATCTGAGCAAGTCAAAGGCTGGCAGCTTATTGATCTAGCAGAAGAATATAAGAGAATGGGAGTGCCAAATGCAAACTGGCAGTTGTCCGATGCAAATCGTGATTATAAGGTGAGTGTTGTAATGGAAATGTGTTTTGCTTTGTGTCTGTTTCTGCTCTATCCTATGACTCTGGTCCTATAGAAAACAATCTAGTACTATGAGTTTGCTTACCTATTTGAAGAAAGTCTGGTGTCCTGCAGCCTTGTTGCCTCTTAACTAAGAAAAATTCTACTTGAGCATTTGTAATGTTGGTTGTGGGAGACAGTGGCTGTGGTTGTGCAGCCAATTCCCAGATTAGTTTTCATTTTACTTTATAGTCTGCAAATACTGAAAATGAGGGAAATTTCAATATTTTATTTGAAACAAAGTCGTAGCATTTATGCTGAAGTGGCATTCTTGAGAAGTGAATGCAAGTATAGCAGTGCTTAACTGTATAACTTGGGTATCAGTTTGTACTACTTTATCTATGGCTTGTCTCCTGAACTGTTTCTGTATATATAGAGAAATATGTTAGTGTTTAACCTTTGTCTTATTTCACCTAACATCCCTCAGATTAGATACTATACTAGTATAGGCTTTGTGCCTTGTAGGTAAAATTATGGTTGTGTATCTGTCTCTTTCAGATTTGTGAAACCTATCCTAGAGAACTTTATGTTCCCAGAACTGCAAGCAAGCCCATAATTGTTGGGAGCTCCAAGTTCAGAAGCAAAGGAAGATTCCCAGTGTTGTCATATTATCATAAAAATAAAGAGGTACTTTGTGTATGTTCCTCTTAATACAAATGTGCTGAAAAGTATTTCTCAATATTTGACAGCAGTTCAGGGTAGGTAGGGAAGTAAGTACAGTGACATGTATGAGAATGGTGTAACTCATGATAATCTTAAATACAGCTGTTGCTAGTAGTGTCTAACAGGCTCTTGACTTAAGCTAAGCCAGTTTAAAAGAAATCCTCAAGTAATCAGTTGAATCTCTTAAAGTTTTCAGAGACTGACCTTAAGATAACTGAAGATAGCTTTCTGTCAAGTGATCTATCGTCCTTGATATATTAAAAATAAAATCTATTAGATCAAATACTACTTCCTCCCCCACCAAGAAAACCCCAAAACAACAACAATAAAAAACACCACCAACAAAACAAAAAATAAAACACCACAAAAAAGAAAAACCAATAAAATCCCACCAAAACAATAGCACTGGTTTGGTGGTGTGGTTTTTGTGTGTGTGGTTTGTGTGGTTGGTTGGTTGGTTGGTTTGGTTTTGTTTCTGTGTTGTATTGTTGGGGGTTTTGTTTGTTTGTTTGTTTCGGGGTTTTTTTGAGCAATTTGCAAGAACCAGAGGATGAGAAATAAGATTTTGCAAGGTTTGGTAGAGTGATATGAAGCAGCATCTGCCCTGTCTTGTCTAGGGGCGTTATCTTTGAAGGGAGAGAGGGGTTGTCGCCCTGATAAGTTCAAGAACTTGAGAGATGAGTGCTAAGCTACTGGGTGCATTTGAAGATAATAGTTATTTGTAAGATGCACCTGGTGCCTTAAGAAATACAATATATGATTGAAAATGACATGATGAAAATTGCATTAGGTGGTAACATACTGTACTTACAATAATAAAATTTTACTTGCAAACACATAGTAAACACATAGTTTATTTAATACCAAGAGAGCAGCTTGCTTTCATAAAGTGTATTTTTTCTAGCCTATACTTTTTTAAACTTCTGTACTTGGGAAAAGTCTATATAAACTGGTACTTTGCCTATGTAGATGAGCCTGAAAAAAAGTTTTGATAAACTTTTTAAGTTGTAGGTAGTGTTTGTTCAGTTTAATGCTGGTATCTGCCAAATGAAACAACTTGTTTCTGTGTCTTTTCAGAAAGATGCAAAGCATTTCAACCACAGGTATTAATTTGATCTTTGTTTTGTGTGGTAGGCTGCAATTTGCAGATGTAGTCAACCTCTCTCAGGTTTCAGTGCCAGGTGCCTGGAAGATGAACACATGTTGCAAGCCATCAGTAAAGCAAATCCTTCGAATCGCTACATGTATGTCATGGACACCAGACCAAAGGTACCTACTTGAGACTCTACAGACCTGCCGGTCTTCCTGAACATTAGAGTACAGGGATACAGTCTAATTCTGAAAAAATTAGTTAAGTAGGGACTCTATCATGGGCAAAAATGTGCTTTAAAGGTAAAGTTAAGCCTTACTAGTCTGGAATTTAATTACTTTTTTTCTTAAAGAAGTTGAAGCCCTTTCAGGATTCCACTAGAATTCACTGAATATGCTGGTGAACTTCTGAAAAGGTGTATTTAAAAATACGCTAAATGTGATTAAGGAAGACGTAGGGGAAATTCTTATGTAGCCTTCTGAGGTCACCATAGAATCATAGACTGGTTTGGGTTGAAAGGGACCTTAATGATCATCTAGTTCCAAATCCCCTGCCTTGGGCAGGTTGCTCAAAGCCCCGTCCAACCTAGCCTTGAACACTGTCAGAGATGGGGCAGTCACAGCTAATCTGGACAGCCTGTTTCAGTGCCTTGCCACTATACTTCATCACTGTCTAATTAAACTGAATTATGTTGCGGGGGGGGTTGCCCTGTGTTGGAATGTGGAGTAGCTTTCACTCTGTGGAATCATCTGCAGTTAAATTCGTATTCATTTCACTCAAATCTCTGAATGCAGGAGAAGCACATCTGGAAAACAAGTATCTAAAGTGAAAATCCTGCACTGTAGGAACTGCATGTACTTTTCATCAGCAGATCAGGTTGACAGACTGAAACTAAGCCAACTGTTGTTTTTTATAGCTGTAATTTTTATAGCTACAGCAATTTATTAGCTTCTTACCCTAAAATTGATGTTTTTAGGACACCTGGAAAGCACGTGTTTGATTAGGTCTGGGTCTTTTGTTTTTAGATTAATTGTTTTGTAGTGTCTTTGCTCAAAAATAAGTAAGAGTTTTGCTGGTGGAAATACAGAGGAGATAATAGGAAATCATTAAATGCGTTATTTGGATATGTCAACTCTAAATATAGACTGTCTGTTACTTTTTATATCCTTTCTTACACTTGAGTGCTGTCAAGTTGAATTGCCACAAACCCTTAATTCATTGGAATCTGCTTATCGTATGTGTTCTTGTGTGTTTCTTTTCCCAGTGTATTCCATTGAAATTACATGACTTTCATTTCTTAATTTGAGAGTTTTTTGTTTCAAGTGCTGTTTTTCAGTATTTTTATTTTGCTCTTTTAAGCTTAATGCAATGGCAAACAGAGCTGCTGGGAAGGGCTATGAGAATGAAGACAACTACTCTAACATCAGGTTCCAGTTTGTTGGCATTGAAAATATTCATGTAATGAGATCCAGCTTACAGAAACTTCTGGAAGGTATGTTCTAACTGTGCTATAACTGTGTATATGAAACCAGGATAAATGTTTTTCTCAAGTCTTTAATAATAGCTTACCCAAACTTTATTGATATTTCTGTATTTTACTCCAGCTTTGTGTAGCACCAGTTTGCTGTGATTTGTGGTAATGAATTACCTTAACTGAGTTTAAATAAACATAAATAAATAAAAATTAAATAAACTCAGTTTAAATAAACTCAGTTTTAAACAAAATCATGAGTAATATCTGTAGTTGTTCTTCAGATCAGGTTTTGGGGTGAATGAGCGTAGCTCTACTTCAGTCTGTATAATTCACTAGAATTTTGTTGAATGCCAGTCTAGAAGTATCCTTTGGGTCAAAGAAGAACGCTTAAAATTTAGAGGTATGCAATAATTTAATTCTCAGACCCTTGTAGAAATATGCCTTCAGTGGACTGATCAGGAAGGAAATGCTGTGAAAATGGTTTGTAGCTCAAAATGAGGAAGATGTCTTTTTAACTTCTAGCTTCCCCAGACATGCTGAACTGAATGTTCTCAAATGAAGAATGTGATGGCAGTGACCCTGTTAGTTCAACAGCCATTGTAACCAGGACTGTCCTCAGCTTTATTTATAACAAACTACTGTTATTTATTCTTCAGCACATGTCCTGCTCCTCGGCTTTTTGTCTATTTGCCTGATTAGCCTTCAGAATTGAATGATTCCATTTCCAAGCAATATGTAAGACATAGCCCTTCCCAACAAAATTTTGTAATGGGGCTAAACCATGGAGCATGCTAGGGGGATTTACAGTCTATTCATTGATTCAGATAGTTTTTATTTCACTGAATACAAGGTACATGTAAAAAAACTGTTCTTAAGTAATGTGTCAGTGTGGACATGATGACTCTGCTCCCCTGATGGGCATCTGCACAAGAGTAGTGGAAAAATCATAGAATCATAGAATAGTTAGAGTTGGAAAAGACCTTAAGATCATCGGTTCTAAGGCCCCTGCCATGGGCAGGGACACCTTGAACTAAACCATGTTGCTCAAGGCTCTGTCCAACTTGGCCGTGAACACTGCCAGAGTTAGAACATTCACGACATCCTTGGGCAGCCTGTTCCAGTGCCTCAGCACCCTTACATTAATGAACTTCTTCCTTATATCCAATCTGAACTTCCCCTGTTTAAGTTTTAACCCATTATCCCTTGTCCTGTCACTACAATCCCTAATGAAGAGTCTCTCCCCAATATCCTTATAGTCCCCCTTCAGATACTGGAAGGCTGCTCTGAGGTCTCCACGCAGCCTTCTCTTTTCCAGGCTGAACAGCCCCAACTTTCTCAACCTGTCTTCATACGGGAGGTGCTCCAGTCCCTTGATCATCCTCGTGGCCCTCCTCTGGACTTGCTTCAACAGCTCCGTGTCATTTTTATGTTGAGGACACCAGAACTGCACACAATACTCCACATGAGGTTTCATGACAGCAGGGTAGAGGGGCAGGATCACATCCTTGGACCTGCTGATCACACTTCTTTTGATGCAGCCCAGGGTACGGTTGGCTTTCTGGGCTGCGAGCGCACACTGCCAGGTCATGTTAAGTTTCTAATCAACCAACACTCCAAAGTCCTTCTCCTCACATAGACCAAATTTGTGGTATTAAGGTCCAGTTTTCGTATATTCAAAAATATAGTACTGTGTGTTAGAAAAGACTGAACTCTGGTAAGCAAAAAGGTTTTGTGTCTGTCAAAAACCAGCATTTTTGCAGGAAATATTTGAGGAAGAAGCTCAGTAATAGCTGCTGTGGTCTGCTGCGTATGTTTCAATGATAGACGCGTGTTAACCAAGAAGGGTTTCTTTATGGGTTTTTTTCATTTGTTAAAAACAACCTCTGCTTCTGACCCACTGTACTTCATTCTGCAGGTTCTAGTCACCTCCAGAACTGCTGCATGAGGCATTGCTAGTAGTATGTATAAGGACAATCAAGCAGTGGAACATTGAGATTTTTGGGTCTCAGATGCATGCAGGGCATGTATCTAAGATGGGATCCATATAGCCAAAACTGTCTTAAATGATAGTTCTTTTGAAGTAGCTAAAAATCTTAGTGGTAACCTAAATTATATTTCAGTCTTTTAGGGACCGTAAAGGACTGGAGAGGTTTGTTGGTCAAAACAGTGGCAGTCCTATTTCTTTATTTCATCACTAACCAGTATAAAAATGTCTGTGTCAACTCAGAAATGGTTAAGTAATTCTTTGGACTCAGCACATGTGTTTTTATCTCTGCCTTGGTTTATAAAAATGCAGAAGTCTAGCTAGAATGAGGAAATGCTAATGGTGAAATATTTTTACCCAGCTGAAAATTCTGATAAAAAGCAGATTTTGACCGCAGTATCTGGGTGAAAACAAACTGAGGGCTGGAAGCCTGCTTATTTTCCAACCAAAAGCTTGTGCTTTAAACTACAAGGTACAGAATGTAGGGGTAGACATTGCCTTATTTGCCCAATCCCTTCTGTGCAGATGTTTGAATTTACAGATGTGAATATTTTTAGTATCTTTACCATGGAGTCGTGTACCTGCTTGTGTACTGCTGTGGTTGAACAAATGTACGGAACTGCTGGTGTACAGAGTGAGCTATCTGAATAGATCAAATAGTTCTCGGCTGATTTCCTCCATGTGCTAGACCTTTCAGAGGCAGCATTCTTACCTAATGATGCTATCTCTTTCAAAGATTAGGGAAAACTCACATAGCTTTTGCTTCTTTTATGGATATTTACAGACTAATATTTAAAATTAGGTTGTCTGCCAGGGTTTCTTGATGTTTTGTTACCTCATTGTGCTATGGTTTGCTGGGTAGTTTTTGCAGATGACAAAGATCCAAGGACTTAAGAAAAGGTGCTGGAATTCTTATTTGGAAGCCTGTCTTTGTTTGTAGCATTCAGCTGCAATTGGCACTATGACTCTTCTGAGCAATGGGGAGTATACCAAAGCTTTCATGGCTGAAAGCTGAGAACCATGTAGTACAGGAAAGGTTCAGGAGGCAGTGCTTTAAGAGGTTATAGCCTTTATTAGATTAGGGGATTTGACTGATCTTGGAACTGCATTACAGAATAACTTGGTGAATTTTGTGCTCTGCTTCCTCTGCTGATTCATTTCCTCCCATAGTGAGAGATAGATCAGTTTGCAGCTGCTGTCTAAATAACCCCTTTTGGCTACAGAGCCTTTTTATTTCAATTTGGGGCCCACTACCTTAGAACTGTGTAATTGTTTCAGTTGAAAAAGACATTTGAATCAAGCCCAACTGTTAAGCTTGGTAGAAAGCAGGCTTCCACTGTGGCAGGGGCAGGTGGTGATGTAGATGGCAAACTTGGGTATCTTCCTTTAGAATCACATGTAGCTGAAATTATGTTAGCCAGCAAGTATTTCTTTTATCATTGCCATAAGTTTGTCGTGTTTTGACAGTAATGTAACTGTGTGAGTTGCTACTCAGTATTGTGTAAGAACAAGATCTTGTTTGCGAAGTGTGTCCATGTTTGAAACTTGGATTTCCTGCTGCTGTGCTGGAAGTTGTCTTAACTTTGAGTTCTTCCCTGCCCTCTCAAGTGGTATTACTGTTACAGGATCAAAGTTTGCTAAGAAAGCATGCTAGAAATCAGAACTGGAGGTAGACAGTCTGGATGGTTTTTAGTTCATCACCACATCTTTGTAGTGCATTTGCTTTATTCTCCTCAGGAGAGTAGAGAAGGTGATGAAGCTCTGGCAGTCTTACTATGAACTTGTCTGGATGCAGCTACTTCCTTCTAGTAGTTGTAATTATTAAGTATTTCTAGTAAGCTTTTGGCATTTCTGTTGCCTTACCCTTACCTTGTTTGGTGAGGCAAGGGTAAAGCTTGCTGTTGGGGTTAACCAGTGTATTTACTTTAAATGTTACTTTGTCAAAAAGGCAGAAAGATCTTACTCTTGTAGTTAGTGTAGTTCTACAGAGTCAATTTTTGGATGGAGAGCATTTTGTCGTATCCCTCTGCTAAAAAAACATTTAATGGTGGTTTCCTGGAAGATTTTTAATCAGCTTACAACATGGGGCATTGGAAAGAACATACAATTATTATTCTTTCTCCATTGCGGGTTATAGGTAGCTGTAACTGCTTATGGCTTTCTAACTCTTGGTTTCTTTCAGTCAGTGGCACAAAGGGTTTGTCAGTCAATGACTTTTTGTCTGGTTTGGAAAGTTCTGGATGGCTGCGTCACGTCAAAGCTGTGTTGGATGCTGCTGTCTTCCTAGTCAAGGTAACTTGCATGCTGCTGCTTTGTTTGGTAGGAGATTGACTTGCCAACAGGCAAGTACAGTGTAAAATTGTAATTTGTACAGTGTAAAATTCTGCAACTGACCTTTTTGGATGTAGGTGATTGCTATACAGATACATTGATATACTATTTAAAGTGGGTTTGATTTGAGATGTTGAATATGCCAGCTGATGTTTTGGGGTATTTACGTTCTTAATGTTCTTTGGTCACCGTATTGGGTGATGAAAGGATTCTTAACGTTCTCTGGTGCTTTTGGATATTTATAAAAGTTGTAGCCAGTTTGGAGGTAGATGGAACAAATCTATGAAATTGTTATTAGTGTACCCTGAAAAACAGAACTCCTGGGGCACCTGACTTCATTTGCCAAGGAAATGGAACTCTTTATGAAGAGTCTCTGCCAGGTATCTTTGAATCGAGTAGCCTGACCTAAGGGGGGGCTGGGTAAAGAAACAAAAATGTTATCAGTGTTGTTACTGAGAGAAAAACCAAGGAGTTACTTTAGTTCAAAGTGGTTGATTGTCCTGAAGGTGACCCTCAAATATTTCCTAGCCATTAACTTTTGTGTATTTTGATGAACAAGTGGGTATCTTCAGTGACATGTGGTATTCTGGGCTTTTTAACTTGTTTAGTCTGAAATACGTAGTATACTTCTTTCTTACTTTACAGGGGTTTATAAGCTTAGTTTTCTAAGGGGTGGAAAGAGAACTTGGAATCACTGTAGATGTGCTTGTTACCTTGTGCAAAGGTGGTAGTGGAATTTCTTTTCTTTATAAGGAATTGTCTACACTTCATGAAGAGAAATTTATAGCTTTCTGATAGTATCAAGTTGTTTCTTCATAATAAATATTTTTCTGGTTTTGTAAAATCAAATGGCCGGTGCTGTGAGTTTGGGATAAATGTAGCTTTTGTATTTATTTACTAAGTTTTGACTACTGCCTTTAATAGTACATTCATTAAGAAACAACTGTGTCTTGCAGGCAATAGCAGTGGAGAGCGCAAGTGTA
This sequence comes from Psilopsiagon aurifrons, assembly GCA_025447955.1. Classification (NCBI taxonomy): domain Eukaryota; kingdom Metazoa; phylum Chordata; class Aves; order Psittaciformes; family Psittacidae; genus Psilopsiagon; species Psilopsiagon aurifrons. Next base: position 16,041 of record JAOEHY010005206.1, read on the forward strand.
TTAGTGCACTGCTCAGATGGCTGGGATAGGACTTCCCAAGTTTGTTCTCTTGGAGCTCTCTTGCTAGATTCCTATTATAGAACAATCAAAGGGTTCATGGTAAGCAAGTTTTTTGCATTGTTGATTTGTTCCGTAGTAAATAAAGGATGTAATAAAGTGTTTGAGTAAGAAAGGAAGCAGTGTAAACCTACTGATGCTTTTTTTGGATTTGCAGTATACTGATAAATCTTTCTTTTGGAAACACTTTGCCCCTGGAAGAAGCATTTATTTAAAATCAAGGAAACCGAAATACAAATAGTGTATAGCTTTAGGCACCCTTTAGAATTGTTGCAATGATTGCCTTTTGCCTCCAAAAAACCTCCTTATCTACGACATAAGGATTCCAAAATGCTTAAGTGAAATAGTGCATCTACTACTTTACAGCACCTCTGCGCTTTTGTCACTTGTCCCAAAATTACCAGTATTAAAGTCTACAAATGGCAGCTCCCCCAGTAACAGAGAAGAGAAAATCTTTAAGCAGTCTACATTTCTTCATCTTTCTATAGAGAGGAAGAATAATTTTGGAAGGAATAATTCTGAATTTTAGAGCAGGCAAATCAACAGTATTCTGCAGTGGCAATATACACTGGTTTGGGAAGTCCTGAAAGTACATTAAGGAAGTTCCATGTGTTGATTGGAACTAACTGTTTGCTTTTTGTTGTTTTGTTTTTTACCTTCTAGGTCCTGATAGAGAAAGACTGGATTTCTTTTGGACACAAGTTCTCTGACAGGTAGTTCACTCTTCCAATACTGTAAGATGTATTTTTTTATATAACTAAAAATTAATTAAAACACAGTGAACTTAACCAAGTATTCTTAAAAAAAAAAGACAAATTGTGGATGTTAAACTACTGCAGTGTTGCTAGAAATCTTGCAATGAGTAAGCTATTTTCAGTAGACAACACACTTTGTGTATTATTTATTCAAATACCTACTGGATAATAGATTTATATTAAAGACATATTTCTGGTGCCACTGGTGCCTTGCTCTTGGATGTTGATGACTGCAGCTAGGTCTGCATGTATGCAAAATCAATCTAAAGCTACATTGTAGCTATTAGGTAATATAAAATACTGTCGATGTCTTTAAAAATAAGTTTATGCTTGCTTTTAGTGGTGAAGTCATGCCTAGCTTTAGAAGTCCTTCATGTTTTTCTCTTGATCTGCCTATCATCAGTTATGACAATAGCTTTGCTGCTATTTACTGCTTATTAATTTGCTTTTAGCTAGTGTATTCCGAATATGACTATGGAAGTAATAGACACAAAGGAGCTTAACTCTCTTATGTTGCTCTTCTGTACTTAATACTGATGTGTGATTACTTACAAGTCAGAAAAATGGTTAAATATAAACTTATTTCTATTCCAGAATTGTCCCAGTTCTCAAAGTTAGGTGCTTAATATCCAAACCAAAGCTAGTGTCAAATTAATATGCTGTCACTTTTAAAATAAGTGCAGCTAAAACTTTTTTGATTTTAAACTTAAACTGGGTTTAATCTGTTTATGGGATCTTTTTTCAGGTGTTCTCAGCTGGATGGTGATCCAAAAGAGATCTCGCCAGTGTTCACCCAGTTTTTGGAAAGTGTGTGGAATCTGACTGAGCAGTTTCCACAAGCCTTTGAGTACAATGAAGCTTTCCTCCTTCAGATCCATGAGCATGTCCATTCGTGTCAGTTTGGCAACTTCATTGGAAACTGCCAAAAAGAAAGAGAAGAACTAAAGTAAGCGGATGTTATTGTAATGTATCTGTCATGGTTTCAGCAGTAGCAGTCATTTTTCTCCTTCTTAGTAGCTGGTGCAGCACTGTGTTTTTGACTTGTGGCCTGAGAACAG
>JAOEHY010005207.1:0-19166 GCA_025447955.1 Psilopsiagon aurifrons
ACAGAGCCTTGGGTGGCATGGTTTAGTGTGAGGTGTCCCTGCCCATGGCAGGGGTGTTGGAACTAGATGATCTTAAGATCCTTTCTAACCCTAACTATTCTGTGATTCTAGCACAACCATAGCTTAATTCGCTGCACTCTTGAAACGAGAAAGGGAAGCAGGAGAAATGACCTGATGTCAGGAAGCAGTGGGAGTGGGAATAGCTGCAGCACTGCAGTAAAGCCACAGCACAGTTCAGGCAAAGACTGTGGGTGAGGGCCTGAGGGTAAGTGCAGTTCTTGGGCAAGGGGGCACAGACACTTTCACCCAACAGGCTGATCCAAGGCTGTACAGATCTCCCATACCATCATCACCATGTGCACAGATGGCCAGGCCCCTCTCTGGGGCTTGCATTCAGGGCCCCCACTCTCCGAAGCTAGGAAGCTCAATGAAGTGCCTGCATTCTAAAATCAATACACTGAGAAAATGTTAATTTTTTCTTTTCTCTGTTCTTTCAAAAGGTAAGAGTCAAGTCAGAAAGCCTCATATTTAGAAAGATAACAGTCTACATAACTGATATTAAACATTTCCTACTTGAAACAGAGCAAGTAAATTGAGTGCTTACTCAAGGGTGACTTTATATTTTCCTGTTCCAGGAAAATGTGGGCACCATATGACAGAACTGCCAGTACAAGCAGAGGACTGTGTAAAGCCAACCTAGAAAGCATAGTTCAAGGATGTTGCATAAAGCACTAGTCTATAAATCCTCTATCCTTGACTGATCTAGTTGTCTCATTTTGCCAGCTCTGTGCTATTATTACACATTTAATGATAGCTTCTTGTAAGCTGCTTATGAATCATATCCACGCACACCTGCTTAGTTTTTCCTGCCAAGTCCCAATACATTATTGACAGAAGCAGAATTGATCTTTTCCTGTGGACATATGTTTTTCTCTTAGCTCTGAGCTTCTGCAACACAAGAAAGGGGCAGAAGCAGTGTTCCAGCTCAAGCGAAGTGAAATGAATTGAAGCTGAGGGAACAAACTGCTTTTTCCTAAAATCTGGCAGCTTCCAATCAACACAAAGATTTTTGTCTTCTCGTTACTTTCTATATGTCTTGGGAAAATCTGGAGCTTTTCAGGAGAAAGGTTTTAATGAGTTCAGAAGCATGCAGTGGAATCAGACCACAACATACTCTTCAGGCTGCCTTGACTCATCTCTGTCTTTGTGTTCCAGTAACATCAGTGGCAAACAGGTTTAGTTCTTAGAGGTCTGTGGCTATCAGAAAACCAATGCATCTGTACTTATTACAAAGTTAGTGCAGTGGTGACTCTCAGTTAATGAAAAGGCAATACAAATTTTAGACACTGAGCAGAAGGAATCTGCTTTCTCCTGCAACAACTTAAGGAGGAAAGTTCTGGCATTTCAAAAATCATTCAAAAAATGCTTTCATTGCATACTTAGAAGCTGTGGGTCTGACTTTCGGCTCATATTCTGTTATTTGCAGGGTTTTTCTCCCTCACATTTTACTGACCAGTGAAATCTTTTGGTGGATCTTGACAATGTGCCTTCCTTTGAAATAGTGAATAATTAAGACATAGAGTTCATCCCTAACTTGCAGTATATTATATCTTGCTCTCTTGCACCTCACTGAGACTCCTAAACTTCAGCTGGGAGAAATTACAGAACCTTCCAACTCATGCCAGTGTCTTAATACTTTTGTTTCAATCTCCCCTGGATGTCATCTTGGCAACTACAAAATTAATGGAAAGGAGTGCACAGAAATGTGTTTGTTTTTATAACCCACCTAAACTTGCCAAACGATTGAGAAAAGCTATTTTTGTCATGTATCTTTCTGTCATGTATTTGTCTGTCATGTATTTGTCCATGAAATTCATATCCAGGCATATGAAAATAGAGTTGTTACTATATTTAACAGTTTGTGCAATTTCAAGATGAAATATTGTCTTGTTTCTCTTGAAATTATTTCAAATACAATGGGCAACTGAGAGAGGAAAATCCAGTGATTGCACCCATGGGTTGGATAGCAGAGTTCTGCCACTTTGGCAGTTTACAGTAATTCAGCAGTAATTCTTTATGACGATAAGAAAGCAATTTGGTGAAAGTGAGGTAAAACAGCTAGTACAGAGCAAGATAAAACTGCAGTTAATTCAACCATCAGGAAACTGACCACTGAAAAATGATCCTGATATGTCATTTTGAGACAGTCCAGGTTGTGATTTTACTCAATCCGCTCCTTGTTTAAGTTTCAGTGCTAAAAAGACCATTTGTCAGACTGTCACTCAAACAAACTTAATGCAACAGATACAAAGCAACCATAGTACATTGCTCTGGTGTAGCAAGACACAGAGGCCCTTGCCAGTAAAGTTTTTCTTATACTGTTTGTATTTCATCAACCTTTCCAAAAGATAAAGATGTGATGTTGGTGGGAAACAAAATCCAGTAGCCCAATGGTGTTTATCAACTGCTTAGAGCCAGAATTGTATGAGAAGTCAAACTGAAAGTGAGTAAAGACAATAAACAGAATGATAGATGTACTGGCACCTATTTGCATGTTATTTCAAGTCGCTGACAGGCTGGGATATAGCCTGTGCATACACAAATGTGCTTTTGCCCTCATGTTTTTGCCAGGCATTCTCTTTGCAAGAAGCAGTGTAACTCTGCGCCTACATTCAACAAAAAAACAGCTCATGAGAATCCTGTATACCAGAATGCTGCTTACAAGCCTTATTATTTTTCATTATACATCCTCAGCAAATAGAGAATATTAATCTCAAAGTTTCTAGTAGATTCAGTTATCAATTAAATTATTCCATTTTAGATGAAGAATTGAATAGTAGACCTACACAGTTCTTTAAAAACAGTGCATCTTCATGACTCAGTTGTGGGTTTTTTCCACTACACGAGCATCCACAACATACACATTCACTGCTGTGAATGTTTTGAAACATGATTCCTAAATAGCATTTAAAAAAGTGTTCATTTTGGAAAGCAAGAAACTATATGCAAAAGTCCACTGGTAACAAATCAGAATCTCCTCTCCTTTTCCAATAGCCAAAGACTGGAACTGACAGAGAAATAACTCTCTGTGCTGGAACTGGATATCTGATGTTCTAAGAAGAAAGAAAAAATGTAATTATGCAATTTTTCAGAAGAGAGGAGGAGGACATCTAAGATCTGGGCTGTCAAGTTTTTCAAATTTAAGTCAAGTAGCTATGGGGCTAATGCAGGTAATATTGGTATTAGTACAAAGGCTCCCTTAAACAGTGTATAGATTAAGGGCTCAACTTTCCCTTTACTTCATAAGCATACTCAGAGTTCGAGGTTTCTGCTGCTTGTTATCCCCCATTGTCTAGTAGGAAAAGCTGGCTCTGATGATAGAAAAGGTTGCTTTTTTACATTTTTAAGAACATATGCCTTCTTATACATACAAAAGCTGCTCAGCAATGGACTTTCTATTTAAACTTCCTCTGATTCTCAGATTTGTCTAGACTATATTGAGGGTAGTTTATTATTTTTTTTTGAAGGCATGGACTGTAGCACAATGGAACAAGCCGTGTCAAAGGTACTATGAAATGCATGCTACTTGAAATGTGAAATCAACCCAGTGGATTTCTAGTAATGATATTTTTTATTTAGGATGATCTGAATGAGAACTGTTGAAGGAATACAAAACCACAAGCCAAGTTTCCTTCAGAAATCCCTGCTCTAACATCAGCTGCTCAGTGGAAAGCGTGTGCTACACTGAAATTCATTTTGCTTTACATTTTATGTCTAAATATCCAAGTGACATTTGTCAGCAGGGCTTCCTCTGCAGCATCATAACACAGATGGTAGGCTAGGCAAAAGTAACTGCTCTTTGGAAGTGCTGTGAGACCTATGGAAGCGCCATGAGCTCACTGCTGTGAGAGTGAAGCCTGACTAATGTGAGACAGGTGGCTTCAACACTTACTTCAGGTTAGAAACATCTCTTGACATGATGATTTCCAAGATGAAACCTGCCTCTTGAGGTGTAGCCGTGCTGCTGTTGTGAACAATAACTGCTGGAGATGGTCTGTAAAATTTAGGACAGGTCTACATTTAAAGCTTTTAATGATATCTTAATATTCTTTAGCAGCATGAAGTTATTTTTGAGCAGCACTTACCCTGGCAAAAGTCGTAATGCAAATAAAAATTGCCTGGCATAAAAAATGTGAGGTTGTTATTTTTCTATTTTACTCAGGAAACAACTGTAGGCTGTTTGGGCACCTCTTCCAAGTAAATGTCTCTTCAGTGCAGGAGATAGTAGCACCTTCGTTGATGTGATGGAAAACCCAGCAGCAGTAGAATGATTCCTGGAGGAAATGTTGCTCTGTGCTGCAGGGTAGGGAAATGACTATACTTAGCAGTGCTGGAGTAGGCTCTCTCTTATACAGGATTTCCTTGGCCTCATACCCTCTTGACACCCTTCAGATCACAATCTCTTCCTTGCTCCATGAAATTGCAACTAAGATTCATCTGGGCAGCAGTTTCTAAATCAGGGCAGGCTGCTATATCTGGTGTATGGGTCATGGAGGAGACCGGCAGTCACTCTCTTCTGCACACTGGTTGAATGCCTAGCAAGAGAGGATTGCTAAGACTCATGACTGCAAGTGTCATGATTGCAGGGGTTTTCACAGGCCTGCTACATAACACACTTCACCTGATGTATCCTAATTGGTATAAAATTGTCATGACCCTCTCCCACAAGCACAAAGAAACACACAAAGTCATTTTAGCCTACAGCCAAGAGTTTTAAGTGTGGAAGTGGACACGCTGCACCAGCCCACCTTCTGCAGAGTGGGACTTCCTTTTCCTCTTAGTATCTCCATCTTCCTTTTGTGCATGAGAGTACTTTACTTCAAAGTGGCACTGCGATGACTAGTTTGTTATTGTTTACTGAATGTTTGCAAGGTTAAATGCAATGTGTGAGAGAGATATATTGTGACCTGACTTACATGTGGCTTGGTTATACAGAATGGGCCTGTGTTCATCTGTAAAGAACAAAAATCCTTTGATATTAGAAATTGCTCTCTACAAATTATGATTTTAATTATTTTTATAAAACAGTTCTAGAGTAATATGGAAAGTGTAACTTCTCTGTGTTCTCTGGTTCTCCTTAGTCCTGACACTTCAAAGCAGCAGCCACAGGGAGACATCTGTCACTAGTTAATGTCATGGTTATGGAGATAGAACCTCCTCTTCTGTTTGGGCCAATGTGGTCAGCCCTTTGATGGATGTGTTCAGCCTTCATCCAGTTTGATCACCCCGTGCAGTCCCTTGTTCAGATCTGCGTGTGAACAAGAATGTCCTGACCTGAGATCCTTTTTAATACAGCAGGGATCCATGATATAAACCATCAAAGGAAACCTTTGATCTTTTGACTATCTCTTAGTCATCTGCTGCACAATGCAAATAATAATGAAAACAAAGCTAAGGAGCAGAGCAGCTACATTAAAGAATCAGGCTTGTTGCCGGCAATGAAGCTAATCACTGAGGTTTTATCCTATCGTCAGACTCAAGAAGAAAGAGGGGGGAGGGAGGAGAAGAAAGAGGAGAAAAAAAGCTGTACTCAATGAAATATTCCAGGAACAATAATTATTTTATGTCAGAGGAGTTTATGAGAGGCACAAATATGTGACCCTCTTTAAAGCAGAATTTAACAAGTAATCCTAATTTCAGTGTATTTACTGTTTGTTTTTTGGTCTAATTTGCACAGAAATATGTATGAACATCACAATTTGAGTATCACTCAGTGTCAAATTAAATTAGTAGTACCAGAGTCTTCATTGCCTTTTCTCTACTTATTTTTTCCTTCCCCTTCCTTCCCCCCTCACAAGAAATCCTTAGGATGGAAAGCATGTTGATTCAGAAAGTAAATATATCATTTTAGGAAAATAATATCTGAAAAGTGTGAATCTCTTCACTGTGTTCTCAGTTCATTTTATAGCATTTTCAAAGACCCCTAAAACCTCAAACAAATGTATGTGACAGTTGGAGTCTGAAGAAGTGTGTGCGTGCATATGCACGTATGTCTGCACGTGCGCATGTTTTTCTGTCTGCATGGGCTTTTGTGAATAAACTGAAGGACTCTTTCAAGTTCAGATGCCAAGCAGATCTGTTTATATACCTTCTTTCTCTTATATTCCTCTTGCACGTAATCATGTAGCCTAGGTGAAACTTTGATCCCCTAAAAATCATTGAAGTTTTAAATAATTTATTTAGTAAGTGAGCAGAAACAACCTAAAAACTCCCATATTTTCCCCTTTCTGTGTGCTGTCAGTATCCCTGAGCTCTGCTCAAACTGTCAAACTGTCTCAGGCTGAAAATGTTACGCAACTTCTACACCCTATTTGTGGTGCCAAAATGAGTCACTCTTCTGCCAAGGTAACCAAGCTGGCACAGTGGGCCAAATAAATAAGATATAGCTGTCAGGCTAAATAGTCTCCATCATGCTTGTGTTGGTCTAAGTGGAAGCTTAGCTGCAATACTTGAACCTCTGTAAGAAGAAAAATTTTGCAGGTAAGGAGGCCAAATTAACTCAGAATATTAACTTGAGTGAACAGATACTATGACAGTGTTGTTAAGTTCACAATCTTAATTTCAGTTATTTTGAGCACGAAAAGTTTGGGAAGAATCTATACCTTTGCTAAATACTGAAGTTAAGGGGAGTATGAGGAATTCTGGGGACAGAGAACTTTGCAATAAAATGGAAGCTAGAAAGCTCCAAGGATAAACTGCGATATGGGACCACAGACTCATTAAGGTTGATGCAAAGAAACTTTCAAACAAGGACAAAAGTAGAGTGTTGCAGGCAGGTTCACATCAGGGGAAAGAAAACATCTTTTTGGGGAGGAAAAAATGCTGCAGGTCATTACAAAAAGTAAAAAAATTCTAACTTTTCTTGAATGGAAATTTAACAGCCTCCAAGAACAGAGGTATTAAATGATCAAGAGAATTGGCCAGGAGGAGGGCAACAGTAGGCAGGCACGCTTGATAAGGTGCAAAGCCAGCAGGTAAACAAGAGCCTGCCTGCATTTTTCAAGTTTATCTGGAGGCACCATACCCCCAAAACTGTTTCCATCTTAAACCAAACTTCTTTGATAAAAGACCTACTCCATATGAAAATGTGTTATCAGCACAGATCTAACCTGATGTTGCCTAGTTTCTTTAGAGAAATTCTTATGCCTACAGAGGTAAGGCAAGTGAGTTTAACTGGCTCAGCCCATGTAGCTGCAGTTTCACATCAGGCAGCAATGCTCCCTCAAATTGGCCTTCAAAAAGGACTGCTAGGCTCCATCCTTCAACCAAAAGGATGGGGGATCCCTGGAGAATGTGAGCTATGAAGAAGAAGGAAGATGTAGAAGAAATAAGTTGTTAAAAATATCCAGGGCTCTATCGCAACCAGGAAGTAGTATGTTAGAGAGGAAGACAAACAGAGTTAGAAAAAGCAGCTATAAACTTTTGATTCATAAGACCTTTCCTGACACTCTAAAGAAGACAAGTGAGGGACACTATGTACTGTTTTCTGCTCTGTTTTAGACACGAGATTCAGCATAGCAAAAATAACAGCTACTGTGAACACAAAGAATGGGCATTTGCTATAATGTAAGTCACTGTTGCTGTACGTTAGCATTAGAATAAACTAGCCCTTTTACCTGCTAATTATTCACAGACAAGCCCAGAGAAGCCCTGTGCAAGGGTTAGCAACTATCGTGAAAATAGCCTGGTAGATGCCATTTCTAAAAGGTGTCCCCTTTAAATTAGTGTTTTCCTTTCTTAGAGGGTATGAAGGAGACTTAAGTGCACAGAGAATAATTCTTGGGTTTGCTAGATTTCTCAATGCAATAATGATAGGAGGGGCAAAAGCAAGTTAACTTGCACAGAGGGATGAACTTGGGCAGATGGTGAAACTGTAGGTGATTTGAATTTTTATGGTGGTCCATCTCATAGAAGCCAGAGCAGTAGAGAGGGATTGTCAACACCACCATTTTTCTTAACTAGCTGAACTGGGAGGCCTTCAAAAGGCTTATTGTTGTGCCAGTGTTGAACCCACAGACTGTATCCAGAGGACTTTAGATTAGTTTTATTTTCAAATATGCATCCCTTCCTGATTCTGTTTTCCTGTCTTTTTTTAGCACTGTAGTTTTTAAGTAGTTATTGGGAAGGGAGTCGAAATTTTACTTAAATATGTCATTGGTGTCTTTGAAAGGAAAAAATAAAGATATTTTAAAAGGACTGCCAGTGCAACAAAAGTATTTTCCCTTTTTATTAACATCCATGTGGGTTTGTTTTTTATTTTTTCTCTTGTTCCTTTCTTTTTGGACTTGGACTAAGAGATTTTTTGTTGTGCTTACAGTTAGTACCTTTTGTGTCATTTTGCTTTCCTTTCTCTGTGTTTTTTTAACATATCACCATCTGTACAATCAATGGAAAATCCCGTTTTTACAGAGTTTTTTAAAGTTTTTTTTTTGAATTGTGTTGCAATACAAAGAGAGCTCCTGTCCCAGGGAGCTTCCAGTGAGAGACTTAAACAAAATACAGCCACTAACTAAACAGACTAAATCTCTCACAAAAATGAAACATTGGTTGTCAGAAATAACATATATAACTCTTTAATATGAAAAATTGCAAATCTTCAACTGACCACATATCCTGCAGGAGTAATTATGTCATTTCAGAAGAAAATAAAACAGCCATGTTTTGTCAAATATAAGACATTTCACACACTATCAATTTTACAGATATAAATACCTAGGGGCATGCACAAACTCTGTGATCACCAGTGGCAAATTGCCAAGTGAGGACAGATTCATTAAACATTGGAAGCATCAGGCATCCACCCAAACCCATAAACTAAAATTTTAAACCTGGAACAGTATGCCACTGCCTACAAGTTAAATATGTTTGGAGACATTTTTATGCAGCCTAATTAGAACTGAATGGAAATCACGGTTAATGGATGATGTAGCTCTTCCTTAGCTTAGTTTTCTTGGCTAAAATCAGTCTTAAAAGAGTCGTATTCCTTTCCGCAGCTTGTTGCAGCTAAAAGAAGTTGGTGGTAAATTGGGCCCAGAAAACATTAGGAAACTGCTACAACCCCTTCTGTTTGGGTTAGCGGAACTGCTAGTAAACCTTTGTAATCTGCAGGCAGAATAAGTGAGTTCTCAATGAATATTCTCAATAGCAGTGACTAATCTTTGAAACTAGCTCCTGTCACCATTTGAAATTGTCATCAGTCTTCTGCAGCTACTGTTTGAGCAGCCAGTCCCTATTTGCAGTTTTAAAAAGCTACGTGCATCTCAGCAACAAGATACAATTGAACTTGGAGTTTAAACAGCATGGCAAGCCCAAGCCTCTTTTTCTCATCTTCCTTACTAGGTTACACCCACCCACAGCAGCTACCAGGAAAGACCTTTGTGCACTGGACACAGCAAAGCTTGAAACATGAGCTGCTTAATTCACCATCTAAGGAAAGATTGTGCAGTTTGGTCTATAAACTTGCATTACGGAGTTAAAAGAATAATAAAGTTAAAGCAATAATGGTCTGTTGCGCTCTTGTAGTGGGATAGATGTTCATTCACTTCAACTGAGTGCAGGCATTATCCATAATGTACTTGGTATTTTGTCCTGCTCCAGATTTCTTACTCACCCTCAGTTACAGCTTTGAGGGGTGCCATTTCATAAGGAGCTTGCAAAGGGTTGCTCTCAGTAGTGGTCTTTTTCTCCTTGTATTTGGGGAGTTGGTATAACTGACAAAGATTCCTTAGTGTTGTCTCAAATTACTTCTTAGTTTTGAAACTGCAGAAATATACACATTTTTCATTCTGTTTTTTAATACAATTCAAACTGAATGTTAGGTTCTGGCCAAAACATCTCACTGCTCTAAACTTTAAGGCTTAAAAAGAAAAATAAATCTGGAATCCATAACTTAGAAATATTATACAGAATATTCTTTATAATATTCCTTTCTGTACCACTGTATTTCTTCACATGCAAACAATGAGATTCACAAGATTTCTTGTTGTTTAATGCTAGCTGGTAAGTAGGCACTTATGCAAACCAGAGCATAGGCAGTGATAGGAATAAAGTTAGACCTGTCACGATTCAGTAATAGGTAGCAGCTTCTACATGGTTACTGCTCCCTAAATCACACCAGTTCCCATAGGAAGGTCCATACTCCTGATCAGTGGTGGTGGTGGAGCTAGATGTGGTGCCAGCTTAAGACAACAGCATGTAGCTTTTGCACTAGCACTGCTGCTCACACTGGGACTAAACCTTGGTACCTCTTTTTTTTATGCTCTTTCTGCTGATAAGCCTGAATTTTAACTGAACGAGTGCTATGTAGCTATTAATATTTTAGAAGTTACAACTGGTCTGAGCAATTCAGCACTGAGTGAAGTGCTCTTTTGGTCAAAGGAATCACAAAGGAGAATGACAGTTGTAAAGTAATGAATTTGCAGCAATTAGTTTCTCATCTTGATTCCCTCTTCAGAGATAATGATGAAAGGCAGTGGAGGTAGAGGGCACAGGGTGAATAATTGATTGTAAAGCATATTCATGAGTAAGAAACAGCGACAAAAAATCTGCACTGACTGTTGCAAAGATCCTGCAGGGAATGCTGATTGTGGATCATTTCTGTGAAGGACTGGATATTAGTGCCTTTCATGGTAAATTAAGGTTGGGTTACTTGGCATTAACTCTGTTTGAAGTTCAAACAAAAGATAAAGGTCCCTTCAAAAATAACACAAGGAATTATTTTTCTTTTCATGTTTTGTTTTATTTTATCAAATTAATAATGCTCATGTACTCCCCTTTGGCCCATAGCTAAGATTCATAAGTGTGTATATGCATAAATGAGAGATACAGACTCTCAGAATTTACCACAAAAATTAAAACAGGAAGGCAGATGGCAGTCTTTTATTCCATCTGTATTTCACTTAATCAGCTACTCTTATCAGAACTGCTGCTTTGGAAATCAGTGGTTCTTATTTGTTCTTTGCAAGCTAGAGACACACAAGCTGCTCTTTTGTGCACGTTCTGCTGGCTGACACATATGCAATACCTATCTATATGTAAGAAAAGGAAAAGAAATCAAAATTACCTAAAAACATTTTGCATTTATTAGCTAGGCTTCACAGAAATACTTTGCCTAAAGATAGACAAGTCTGGGGCCTTAATTTTCCTCTATTTGATCTATTGTAAAGGAAAATGTCAGTGGAGTCACCCTCATGTAGGGAGAGAGAAACCAAATCTCTTTTGCATGAATTACTAAAGTCTTAAATTAAATGAAGCTGGAGGGGAGCAGTACTTATGTATCCCTTCTTACCAGTCTGGTAGCTTGCTAAGAAAAGAAAAGAGAGAAAGAAAAAAAAAAAAGAAAAAGAAAAAAGAATGGCTGGCAGGCTGGACACTGTCACAGTGGATTTGTGGAGTTAATTTACCTATTTTGCAGGCATGTATTTTAATAAGATTTAATGAGCTGCTGAAAAGAGGAGTGCTGCTTTTTTTCGACTGATGGCAGTAAGTTGAAAACAAGCGGCTTTTTAGAATGACGTTAACTAGCACTTTAAAAGTTAATAGAGCTCCTATGAATCTGTGTTGGCAGCACCTGGAAGAAGCAGGTGGGAATTCCACTGAGATAAATGGCAAGCTGGGAGCAGAACAAAATAATAGAGTCTTATTTGCAAAATCTGGATACAGCATCAGTCCTTCTGGCAAAATCTTTTTCAAACTCAGTAGAAGTCTTGTCTGTAGTGAAAGGTAAAAAAGTGTTTTGAAGAAAATCTGGGACTAGTAAAATTTTATATTATTTCAAACGCAGACAGTTCTTTTAGAATAGTATTTTTTAAATTGTATAACAAAATTTAAAATCACAAGTGTGATGGGGGAAGGAACACGTTAATCAACCACAAGCAATATCTTTGTTCCACAACAGCTGGAGCTCCATGGCCCCAGGTGCTGGACATGACAAGGGGTAATAGGTTTAAACTTAAACAGGGGAAGTTTAGGTTAGATATAAGGAAGAAGTTCTTTACTGTGAGAGTAGTGAGGCACTGGAACAGGTTGCCCAAAAAAGTGGTGAATGCTCCATCCCTGGCAGTGTTCAAGCCTACCTTGGACAGAGCCTTGGGTTACATGGTCTAGTCTGAGGTGTCCCTGCCCACGGCAGGGGGTTGGAACTGGATGACCTTAAGGTCCTTTGCAACCCAAACCAGTCTATGATTCTATGATAATGAGATTTTCAGGATCATATTATTTCTCTGCATATGGAGATCAAGAGAAAGAAAGCAAGTGCATAGGCAAAGTGTCCATATTCAGCCTGAAATAGCTGCATACTTACCCCCACCAGCGACAGGGGGAAATGAACATCACTGTCCTCTGAGGACTGAATTTTGGCCTCTTGCTTGCAATACAAAATCAGCAAAGAGGTAAAAACTGCTTCGATGTCCTGTGTTCCTTCTGAGACTTGTTTTGCAGTGTGCTGAATCACAAAAGGTCTGCTTTTCTGGTTTGGCTGAGCTCCTTATAGGGCAGCATCCAAAGGGAGTGATGGCAGAAGCGGTGTTTTTTAGTCCCCTGTGTTAACTCATCCAGCCTGATGCCAGCTGCTACACCCTGGACTTTCCAGAGGACAAGTCTTTTGGCTCTGTCCTTCACGCTACTATCAACATGGCAAAGGAAACGTGTCCTGGAGACATCTATGAAAAGGTGGCTGGAAATCCAATGCTGTCATTAGTGATTTTGGCCATGGAGGAGAACACCTTTCTTGACTTTTTAGGTAACAGTTGGGGCTGCAAGTGTGATGAGGGACAGGATTAGAATATAAATTCAACATATAGAAATGAGCTGAAAATATAGGATGCATTTCAACAACAAGAAGTTCCAGAAACTAGTATTTAATGGTAGTCAGCTACAGGCATGAGGAATGGGAATGAATTTACAAGTCTGCAGAAAAAGACTTGCAGTGGTGTACTGGGTCCAGGCTGAACACAATGCCAGCAATATCATGTTTTTCAACACAGGCAAGTGCCAGCCTGGGGTATGTAACCAGGAATAGAGATTAATTGACATGTTGGGACTGTTCAGCCTGGAGAAGAGGAGGCCTTGTGGATACCTCATAGCAGCCTTCCAGTATCTGAAAGGGGCCTATAGGGATGCTGGGGAGGGACTCTTCCTTAGGGACTGTAGTGATAGGACAAGGGGTAACGGGTTCAAACTTAAACAGGGGAAGTTTAGATTGGATATGAGGAAGAAATTCTTTACTGTGGGGGTTGTGAGGCACTGGAATGGGTTGCCCAGGGAAGTTGTGAATGCTTCATCCCTGGTGATGCTCAAGGCCATGTTGGGCACAGCCTTGGGTGGCATGGTTTAGTGTGAGGTGTCCCTGCCCATGGCAAGGGGGTTGGAACTAGATGATCTTCAGGTCCTTTCCAACCCTAACTATTCTGTGATTCTATGTGAAATAATTATTTCATTCAATCTCTTCTGATGTTCACAAATTTTTAGGTTGTGGTTTGAGTGGTATTGGAGAAAGCAGAGGAGAGCAGAGGTTATGATCAAAGGTTTTAGAGAAATAGCCTACAAAAATTGTGACTCATCTCCGGTAATTTAGTCTGAAAAAGGGGAGACTGAAGGAGGAGAATGATGCCATAAGTACATGGGGGACAGCTAAAAGGAGGAGAAGGCTGCTCTGTTCTCCATTTGCATGTGAGATAAGATAAACTGGAGCAAATAATATGCAGCTAAAATAGAATAAGCTTGATAAACATGTATCAGGAAGAACAGCTTTGCAGCCGACCTGCCTTAGGTAAGGGATGACCTCTGTGGACGTGCCAGTGGGTATGGTCTGTGATTCACAGCCTGGAGAGGCTGTTACAGAGCGCAACCCTGCTCAAGCAATTGCCCAGTCCTACAAGGGTTGATAGAGATTTACTTGGCAGGAGAACCTATGTCATCAGGCAGGTTGTGGCTTCTCTGAGCTGCCAGAAAATGGATAGGAGTCAGCCTAAAATGCTGGTAATGTAACAAAGAGGCTGAAAGTAGAATTCAGGTGACTGTAGGGCGAGCTGCCAGACCCAGATGTTGGGCAAAGCTTTGCTCTGTCTCTTTCAGTTTGCCTTTTCTTCATCTTCTTTCAGTTTGCTTTCTCTGCTTTTTTTATCCCTTAGGAGAAATGAATTTTGAATGTTTTTGTGAACAAAGATCAGTGGCTTGTGGTTTTCATAGCACATCATTTTGTGGTATGTCTTTGTCTGCACATCACAAATTCCAGTAGATAAGAAAACTGAATAGATATTTCATGTAAAAAACAAGTGCCACAAAAAGGAGCTAATTAGCTGGACTGATGCAAGTTGTTCTGTGACCCATGAAAATGTTAGTCATAATGCTGTTCTTGATGAACTCCATACAAACTCATTCAGACATGCTGTCAATCTGGGAAAAGAAAACATGGAAAGCAGAGAAAGGCACTGAAGGTAATACTGAAAGAAAAGTCAGAAGATTTTTGTCTTAAAGCTGTCCCACAAAGTGTAACTCAGTTCTCCTGAAAGCTGCTGACGGCACTATAGCTGAAGTGGGTAAATAGACTGTCAGAGTTATGAAACTGCAGTGGTGTGATTTGTTCTACAGAGGGTGGAGTAAGAATGAGGGCAAGGCTTGAGGTAAGGTTTTTAAATGGTGCACTTAAGGTCATGGACCGACTGGCTCCAGTTAGATTATTGCCCTTATGTCTGCAGACGAGCCTCTTAATAGTATACTCCGCCTTTACAAACTGCACAGAGGAAAAACAGTCCATCTCCAGGATAATGTATAAGATTCAGCTACCCCCTCACAAGAGAGGACTCAGCATTTTGGTCTCAGACTATGTCTTTATTGAGGTCACAGAAATGAGGACTTTTCTATAATTGAAAGGTGAAGAGTGGAAGTACATTTTTAGAAGAAAGAAGAGACATGTGTAAAGGTTCCCTTAAGAACATCTGAGTGAGTCTGCCTGCAGTTTTGTATATTCCCCTTCATCTAGCAACCAGCAAAGTCAGTCTATGCACAACATTTCCATACTGGAAATCTCCTTTTAAGGCCAGGCAATCTGCCCTCCTGTCACTCCTTTTTTCTTCCTCCTATAAAGTCAGGCTCCAAGGCAGAGAGGGAGCAGCAGCAAACTGCACTCCCATGGAAAGCTTCTGGTAGGTTGCCTTTCTGTGGCACCCGCTGCGGAGCTGAAACCTGCTCCTGAGAGCCTCTCCTGGGGAATTGAAATGCCTTAAAAAAGCAAGTGTCCCAAATCTGAAAGCAAGCAAAATCTTCTCCCTTTATTATCTCAAGCAAAGAGTGTCTTGGCAATGGGAGTCCTGTCCATGCTCCTGTTCATCTTATCAAAGGCATATATCTGACTCCAGCAGAGTTGGACTCAGATTCTCCTCTACAGTTTGACAGATCCCATAGGCATGGTGAGCTAATTGTAACCACAAGACTCCTTCAATATTCTTGACTACTGAATGATATCCCCCCCCCCCCATCTCATTTCTATGAAAAACATGATTTTACTGTGCTTTTTGAAGTAATTTGAGTATGTTGGTGATGTCTGGAGATTATAACAGCTTAGGGGTCCTGCTTCTGTTGTCAGGGCAGCAGACAGGGTAACATCACTTGCCGATAACAAGCATAGTTTCTGGGTATCATTTGCTTTAAAACATTTGTTTGCACATTCATTTATACAAGTACACACAGCAAAATCTCTTAATCTCTTTAAAACTTTTTGACTAGGCCTTCCCTTGTTTATTCCAGTCAAAAGAAGAAAATTATTGAGGAAAATCTTTTGAGCAGATAAAAGAGAGGAGAAATGAAATCCTCAGACTTCTCTTTCTGTGATATCTACGAGAGTTTTGTCTCCCCTAAGCTTTCTCAATCTGTTTTTAGATTCACTGTCTCTATAAAGAGAGAAAACTGCAACACAGAAACAACTTTAATGCAGCAGCTTTCTTACTTGCCTCTATAAGCCTTTCACGTTAGCAGGCACTCGCAGGGCACTACTGTTCTTCTACCCATTTTCAAATTCTCATTCCACACCCCTGTCTTGAATACACACTTCACCCACCCGAAATACCAGTCTGCGATCCAAACTGTTTATTTCAACTCTAACAAAAGGACAACTGTGAAATTAAAAGCACTGGCATTCATCCTTGAGAAATGCAAAAAACAAAAAGCTGGAGTTACTATATTTCTTCTTACATATATGCTGCTTGGTTTACTGCTTGAATTTATCTCTTGTAGCCATTCAACAATACTCCAGAGCAGACAAATCAGAAGCTGCATTTAGGTTTTCTTTTTAAGGGCACCATCAAATCAGTTCTACCATAAGCATTCACAGCTGGCATGTGGGTGTTGTGGTTGGACAGGCACAAGGTGGAGAGTGAGAGCTTGGGATGCCACTGAGCAAAAAAGAGAAGAGATACTGAGCCTGTCTGATGTAGGACTTGCTGCCTCTCTAATTCTCTTCTCTATCACCCAGCAGTACTACGAGACAGGCCCAGTATCTCTTCCCTTTTTTCCTGAGGAAGTTCTTTAGTGTGAGGGTGGTGAGGCACTGGAATGGGTTTTCCAAGGAAGTTGTGAATGCTCCATCCCTGGCAGCACTCAAGGCCAGGTTGGACAGAGCCTTGGGTGGCATGGTTTAGTGCCAGTGTCCCTGCTCATGGCAGGGGGGTTTGGAACTAGATGGTCTTAAAGTCCTTTCCAACCCTAACTGTTGTATGATTCCACGATACCAGGTGGAATAAAATTGATTAAAAGAAAAGCCCTTTATAAATACTGGAATCCAGTTTTAAGGTGTTTCTCATATGTAGAGGAGTTTCTCTCCTGCCTAGGCAGTGAAGTTAAACAGAAAGTAAGACCAGACATCTGACATTCCCATGCTTGGCTCCTGCTTCTTTCATGTAGGTGCACAAAGGTGTGCCTTGCACCTGCACAGCAGCATCTTCCCCTCCCCATGGCCTGATGCAATGGGTGTAGCCAGTTTCCATTGCTGGCTGGCTTTACCTACCTCCTTGGTAGATGCTGTCATCCCCAGGCACACCCGGTGCTACAGTCATCCTTGCCATCTGACTCACCCAGAAGTGCCTTACTCACTTGTCGTGTTGGGGTCCTGCCTTGCAGGGACCTAGAAACTTGCTGAGACCTGCCCGACCAGCAGAGGACTGGGGAAGAGAGGCTCTTCCACCTCAGCTGAGCTACACAGGATGGGAGGTAATGTGTCACAGAGGGAGAGGGTGCATAGGCATGAAGATGAGACCAGTGTTGGGGCTGCCAGTGCCACCACAGCACACCTTCATGGGACAGCCGGCTCCTCACCAGTGGGGCTCCGCACACCTCTACATAACAGCCCGAAGCTGCTCTTCTCAGATGCCACCAAAATCGCCTTGTATTTAGGATTCGTAGTTGCTAGAGACGCAACAGAGTTGATGTCTGTAGCAAATTTTAGAGCAGTTCCTGGCTAAGATTTTTAAATTCATCTTATGGCTCTGGACAGTGGCCTCAGTGTTTTTCAGAAAAGATATGCTTCAGGCTCTTTGGCAATTCCTGGTGGCAAGAGCAAGTTCAGTAACCTGCAGAATGCTATAAATGGTGTCTTGGTCATGCCACATGTTTTATTTCCATTTCAGTTTCCTCTCTCCCTATATTCCTATAATTCTACCCTGTCTTTTGAGCACATGCAGAAAAACCCAAACAAGCCCAAAACTAAAACACAGTGTTGCTCCAAGAAAAACAGTGATTAAACTGTGACTGATTTGAGGGGCAGTAGGTTCCAGAGAGTAGGGTTTTATTTTCAGTTTCATTTGATATTCACATTCAACATCACACAAAGTTTCCTCAAAAACATACCTTCATCGGAAACACTAGTCAGCATTTCCCTGATTCAGGGAAGAGCTCAGCTTAATGTCTGTAAGTTTTCTACTCACCGTTAGTTCCGGATCGCGTCATGTTTGAGAAGGTACCTCATACCATTTTCTAGTCCTTTAAAGAGTGTTATTCAAATGAAAGTGAAGCCCAAAGAACAATTAATAACAACAATTGACTAATGAATACAAATGAACAACGAATGATGCAATAAATGGATTTAATTACAGTCACAGTTAAATACAATGTCAGCACCTTTCTGTGGAACATGGCCAACCCACAAGGGTTTTGAAATCACGAACTCCAGGCCAAGATTTTCACAGTGCTTATTTCAGATGCCTTTTTGGGGGGACCTACACTTAAGATGAAGTAGAGCAGTGTGCTTTTCTTTTTTCAGAAGAAGGGTGCTCTGGGCTTTCTAAATCAGGTACCAGTGTGGTATCCTGAATTTTGTAACCCAGAATGAATGACTGTCTGTTCACCTTTGGGAATCATAAAATCGTAGGACAGTTAGTGCTGGAAAGGAATCCCAGGCATACGTTGAAGCAGGACCTAGCTACTGGACTGTGAGTGTGTATGTTTTTAAAAACAGACATAGACAAGTTGAGAGTCCACTTTAAGTGTGTAAGGCACATCCATGCCATTTTAAGCAGCTGCAAAGTCACAAAGAATGAGTGTCTGTGTTTGGTAGGTTAAAAACTGTGCCTGTGGTTAATTCATGCCTCAGAGCTCAAAGCTCTAAAAGTGCTGGGTGGATCATTGTGGTTTCTCAAAATTAAGGTGTTTCGTTCCCCATAGTTTCTCCCTCTTTGTGTGTCATCAGTTTCAGGGCCTTTATGGCAAGCTTAAATATAGAGTCCTTGTGGCTTTGTTGGGGCACCACCTTTACCCTATGTGGTTATAGTTTTAAGCTTCCTGTCTTGAAAAGATTGTGCCAAGATGGGTGGGCAGCTTCTCAGTGAGGTAACTGAGGATGGGCAAAATAGCATCACATATTGTTTATTTTCCAGTTTCAAGGCAAGTAGGAAGACAAGAAGTATGCTTAGGTAGCTAACTTCTTCCAGAAAGAATTGACCACAGTTAAGTGAAGGCAGATGTATTTCATGATTCCTGCTAGTTTCTATATAGCGAGGAGTAGTCAGGGACATATGGGTGTGTTGCTATAGTGAAATAGAAAGATAGATAGATAGATAGATAGATAGATAGATAGATAGATAGATAGATAGATGATAGATAGATAGATAGATAGATAG
>JAOEHY010005207.1:28656-44860 GCA_025447955.1 Psilopsiagon aurifrons
TTATATATATATATATATATATATATATATATGAGGCTGAGAAGCCATTTGCCATTTGTTTTAAGGCGGTTGTGCTTTCCAAAAGAGGTTGACTGGGAAATTTTCCCAGTAGTCCTACAATTCTCCAATTGTGAGAAACAGCTTTTCTTTGACAGATCTTTTCTGAAAATGGATCATTTTCTCTATATTAGTAGTAACTCTTGTTATTTTGGCTATCCAGTTTTGAGATAGGTTTAACTGTGAAATCCTTCTTCAAACACCAATCTGACACAAGTTCCAGATAACTTTGCGTACTTAATTCAAAGATAGTCTAGTTTCCTCCACATTCAAATCCTAGATATTCTCAGACTAGTTTTTGTCACTGTTTCCCTAAGTTCATTGGAGTTCTTCCTTCATCATTTATAGTTTTAGTTTGGTTTTGCTTCTCCTAAGTTTAAGGAGGATTAAGTCGAGAGCATTCAAGCTAAGGTTGCTTCTCTGAACAGTCTGTGTATCATTTACTCAAGTACCTACAAAAAAAAAATCTAGAACAACATCTCCTTTTGCTGGTTCCCCAGGAGTAGCAGTGAAAAAAACCTGTCAGGTACCCTGCCAGGAACCACTGGTCTCTAACATTACTGGTAGAATTTGTTCTCCAACATATTTCTGGGAAGTTACAGTATCTCAACATAGTACAATGCTCAGAAATGATTCTATCTGTGTGTTACATAATTCTATATATTCATATCAAAATGTGAATCCAGGCTGTATCCCAATGTTTTTTCTCATTTGAAGTGATAGTGACCAGATAGTGACAATTTTGTTTCTGTTTATTCATGTTATCTCTCTGTTAATGTACATGATTACCATTACTTTTGTCATTACATGCATTTTTGTAGAAAAGCAAGTAATTCCCTCAATTGTGTTTTGATCGTAACCCCTATTCTAACCATAGTAAAACCACATTTGGGTTATTCTTTCAG
The DNA here is from genome assembly GCA_025447955.1 of Psilopsiagon aurifrons. Taxonomy (NCBI): domain Eukaryota; kingdom Metazoa; phylum Chordata; class Aves; order Psittaciformes; family Psittacidae; genus Psilopsiagon; species Psilopsiagon aurifrons. The sequence goes on from JAOEHY010005207.1 coordinate 29,619, forward strand.
TTAAATGTTTGATGCCCTGCACTAGATGTTCTTGATTCTTCATTTCAAGATAAGTCCTGTCCATCCTGCACAAAATTCCATTTCTACTTCCCATTGACTTACCTATCACTATCATCTGGCTGCATGCTCTTCTCATCCTTATGCTCTGTCCATCTCTCTTGCCCTTCCTTCTACTATAATACCCTTTATTGTGTGCTCTGTGGTGTAAGACTAGGCATGGAGAACACATCTATCTCCTCTAGCCTTTGTTCATTGAGCTATAATATAAAGCTTTTCTATTGTCACTGATGGTCAATTCCTCTTTCCTGTTCTCCTTTCCTGTGCAGTCTTATAAGAGATCTGAAAAAAGGGTATTTTTTGTCTCTCATAATTCTAAGAATAGTCCATCCAGATCTGAGCCTGTGAAAGAGGGAAGTAGGTAGGAGTGTAATTGAATGAGCATAAGTTATTTAAAACAAACTTCTTTGAAATGAATTATATTGTTTGTAGACAAGTTGTTTAGATCATTTTACAAATCCATGGTGGCTGCTGATTCTGTATGAAGTGTTATGTGATTTGGTTTGGGTTTTTTATTGTTTTGAAAAGTCCTTCACTTACTTAGACTGCTCTTAAATGATTTGAGGTATGGACAGCTAAATAAGCTGCCACATGTGCACAACAGTTACTGTACTGCTGCAAGTTCACACCTGAAGTTGCTGTCTTAACTCTGAGCGTAATATTGGACATTTCAATGCACATCCTGGGTGGATATCAGATAGTCTTGGACTCTGGGGAGCTATAGGAATACAGCTAGATAAATATTCATAATACTTTTTAATTGGAATTATGTAGCATGTTGGCTAACCATCATTGGTGTCTCATTGAGGTGTGCCCTTAAGACTTTGATATAGGCTTTGACAGATTGTATCATGAGTAAAATGGTAACCAGCTCATTTGGAGACCTGGCAGAATTTTAGAGTCAAATCTCTTTGCCCTGTTCTTCCTCGGATATGTAAGGCCTGTGATTCTCACTTGAAACTGTATGTCTTCTGGCAACTGCTGTGGATGGAACCTATTACATTTTAACAAAATTCTTTCATTACACATAGAAGATGCAGCTGCCTTTGAAAGATTTCAGAGATCACAATCATTGCCCAGAATTCAGAATCAGCTTTGCCTCATTATTTGTAGTGATAACAGGACCTAAATTTTCCAGGATTTAATTCTCTGTTAATAAAAACTCCAAACCTGCTTAGCAGCAGCTGGGCCCAAAGGAAACATGAACTATTAGACTGAATACTACTCAAACAGAAATCAGCATTTCTGCAATGTCCAGATTACAAAGTACTTCAGCAGCAAGTCTCAGTTCTGGCCACAAAGATGTCTTGGATTATACTAGCAGAGTACATAATTGTCGAACAGCTGACTTGACTAGTCACAGTACGTTTATTTTTATGAGTATTCATAATATTTTTCATCAGTAACACTGCATGTCATTCACAAGGACCTTAATTGTCCTGTGTGGCCACTGCACAAGCTCCATTCATTATGAGTTATGGGCCTGTCATGATGTTTACTAACCTCTGGTTTGACTTCATCAGTTCTACACAGGAAGGGAGAAGTGAGAAGGAAGGTGACATTTCTGAAACCATTCATCTGTTCAGTGGGTAGTTTTTATTGCTGCTTTACTGAGCCCAGAGAGCTCATTTCAGCCAGAAAGACAGCAAATCCATTCCCCTCAGGGTGGCCTAGAGCCAGCAGAGATGTCCTTTATCATCCATCCACCCATGATTTTCTAACCTAGAAAAAGGTGGCACGGACAGAAAGGCTAGGCAGGCAGGGGCTGCTGCCAACTACAACCAGCTGGAGCCAAATGTGGCCAAGTGTGGCCATGCAAGGCACAAAGTAGAGCTAAAGCTGTGCTGCAAGTCTGCCCAGCATCAGCAAGAGCTGTCAGTAAGAAATAACCCAGCTGGGCAGCCACTTGGCCATACAAACACAGGGCTGGAGCAGCTGGAGCTGCATATGCTGAGTAACTTGAGGGTTGAGAGCATCAAAGCTTTCAGTATGTGAGAAGCTGGTTTCTCTCCCTGTTTCTGATCCAAAAGTTGCAAATTCATGTGGGTTTTTTCACTACCAATCTAGCTAGGAGTCTTTACTGAATGGAGGCCAAAGAGATTCTCAAGTCTTTGCAGTATTTATATAAACCAGAATATAACAGGTAAGTGGCTAGAAGTGAGATCAGGCCATTCTGTATGAGGTACCTGTTTCTGCCCTGTTCAGTCAACCAAGTACTAAATTAAAAAACAAAACAAAACCCTGACAAACAAAAATAAAGCCTCACCTTATGTAGTCCAGATTGTACAATTAAAAGTCATCCACCAGACACTGGACACTGCCAGAGCAACCCAAAGTTCAATTTTAAACTTACTGCTTAAAATGCCAAGAAAGCCCCAGAGAAGAAAGAGAGAGATCTTTCTTCAGTCTGTATATACATTGTAAGTGAAGGGCTGATATGGGGCTTTTAGGTTATTTGCTCAGAATGGGATTCTGTCTAAAAATGTTAGAAAAAGAAAACAATGAAACTATAAAACAGCATATTCAGAATTGATAAAAGGAAATGCTTTTTCACAGGGTGTGTAATTAGACTACAGGATTCATGGCTGCAGGAGGCTGCTGAGGTGAGAATTTAGCACTATTCAAAGAAGGGTTTAGCAGATATATGTGGTTAATCATAATTTCTGTAGACAGAACTAAAAAGTGAAAGGAATAGAAAACCCATTTGCCTTCTGCAACATTTCTGGAGGTTTCCTCAGACAACTTTGATGCTGGCTAGTACTGAAGACAGACTAGGAGTTGTAAAATATCTAAGGACCTGTCTGTAAAGTGGATCTTACAGGGAAACCCCAAATACACTGTCTTGTACATGTGGAGAAGAAGGAGGGATCAAGTTCACCTGAGTTGTGATTAATGAAGTATAGCAAAGAAAGAAATCACATCTGAGCTTAATCATAAGCTTTGTTTCTAATATATTTCTGTTTTGATACTCTATGGTGACTAAGGGGTTGTGTTTAGAGGCAAAAGCACAGAGCAGAGGGAGGAGGTGGCTCCATCAGCATGAGTGTCTTCCCTAGCCATGAGTCACACCACCACTGAGTAAAGGTGGTGAGAAGCCTGGAGGCAGTGATCCACTGCTTGACTGTCAGGTATCACAGTACTTAATAGGTTTGGACACACGTAGGTTTGGATTCCACCAGCTTTGCTTACCCATTCTGCTGTCTTCTCTGCTCTTATTCCTCATATGTAGTTTTAAAGTGTTTCTGGTAAAATCACTTGCTTTGGAGCTGATCTTGCAAACTTTTGCTAGTGGGCATAATGTTCTTCCGAGTTAAACATTTAGTCTAGCAGGCTGCAGAGTTGGGGATTGAATCCTAGGCTTGCCTATGCACAACAAGCTTCAGAGGTGCCCCTCAAGGATGCAGCAGCCTGCCTACATGCTGCTAATGATAGTCCCTCAAAGGTGTGACAGCTCTCAGTTTACTGGGAGGGGGGTAGAAGGGCTTTGTTCTTCCTTCTCCCCAGTTAGCTTCTCCATTCTGCTTCCCATGTGCTTCACACTTTCCCCCCACAGCACTATGGCTTTCCTCCAGCACCTGCATTCTATATGCCAGATGCAAGGAGCCAGAATGAAGCATCAGATCTGGTGGGAGCCGCATATACCTCTCCCCAGCTGCAGCCCCGACCCAGGCTACCCCATATCTCCCTTCTGTCTGCCTGCTACTTAGATTGAGATTATGTGCTGCTTTGGGCCTTGTTCTTTCTCCTTTTGTCTGGAAGGGATCATCAGCTGTCCTGCAACCAGGAATACTTGGGAGGGAAGAGCTTTCTTCGTGTGATAAGGCTGGGTAATACCTGGCCCTGTGCTAGTTCGTGTGAGATAAGTGAGCTGTACAGTATGGGGAGACACTGGACATAGAGTGGTTTGGACAAACTGCTATAAAGTCAGAAGAGTAGTTTTAGTGGAAAAAAGAGTCAATGCAATGGAACATTCCAAGAGCAGAACATGAGATTTTTATGTTTTGTAGTCCTAAGTAGCTCTGTGTCACAGCTACAGGTCTTTTAGGAAACTATGGCTTTTTCTTTCTCTTATTTCTTTCTTTTTTAATCTTGCTTGAGTATTGTAGCCAATAGCTTTCAATCAGCTTCTTTTACTCCCATCAGTTGCTGGCACCTAAACAGAAGGATGTTTGATTTTGCTGAAATGTGAACGGCAATTTGGTAGGAATAAAAAAAAGTCAAAGTGAAGCAAAGGCTTTTCAGCCTCCAGCACATCAGCAGTACTTTATCGACTCAAGGGGTCTCTGCATTCAGCTGTCAAAATGGTACAATGACTATTATGATATTTCTTACACAGACAAACACTGAAAACAATTTGCAAGGCTTTGGAACATGCAGTGAGTGAGCAGGTAGGCTGACATGCCCACTAGATGTACGCAGCCTTCTTAAGAGCCTTGCTGTGCACCAGAGGGTTTGTGAGTTCTTTAAAGGAAAGGGGTGCCTTGAAATTGTCTTCTGCAGATGGTATTAAAAGACTTGATCGTAGGTTCACTGCTGTCAGTAGAGAGACCCCTCCTGATTGCAATGTGCCCTGAATCAGCTCTGCTCCCAGTGTCAGAAGCCCATTTTGAATGATGTCATCCCTCACAATGAAAAAGTGATGGATTATATGGGGTGAGCTCAATTCAGCCTACAACTACCTTCAAATATGTGGTGTCTCTCACATCATGTCTTGAATCAAAAATCTCTACATGTACAGGCATGCTTCTTAGACCTGATCTATCCCTGTGAAAACAATAGTTTGAAAAAACCTTCATGAGCTTTCATTAAGAGAGATTGTCATGTTAAGGGAATGTACTCTGGCAACAGCCAAGAAAAGGCGAAGGGGGAAAGAGGGAGAATGGAGCAGAAGCAGAGAAATAAAAGGATGCTTATGAAAATTGGACAGAAGAGAAGCATTACTCAGTTTCAAATATCTCCCTTTTTAATCTATAATAAAATTTTACAATAAAATAGTTCAGTGTTGGAGTTGAAAAATACGTTACATGGCTTGAAATGATTATATTTACAAGAACACGTATGTCATTACCTTGAACACTATTTTCATGTATTTTTACCAATTTATAAGAAAGGCAAGAGAGTAACTGATACTCTTGCCAGCTAAAACCAGGTGTGGGAGAGCCATGGATAATGAGAAAGTGTTTGGATTCATTTTGGAACTACACTACTTACTAAAAGACTACCCTTTAAAAATCTGCAGTTTCTGAAGGTGAAATATCTTTCCATTATGCTGAAGCCTTTTAGTAATCTTGTCTTTGCCCCAAAGAAATATGATTAAACAGTGAATTTTAAAGTGAATGACTATCACTGAGAACTCTTTTTCTGCAAGGCTGCAGAAATCAATAGCATTTCTGCATATACATTTCAGAAAGAACACTTTTTAAGCAACCTAATTTGCACTTTATCATTCTTCAGGTTTTCTTTCATGGAGCAGAAAAATTATTTAAAATTATTACAGTGGCCAAAATAGGGTTTTTTATTAGTCCCCTGATTTCTGTGGAATTTTACCAAGAATTGAGTTTTTCTTGGAAAACCCCAAAACTTGATTAGGAGAGGTTATAATGAAATTAATAATAACAGTATAATGACGCATATAGAAACTTCTGATGCTGTTACGACAAAAGCCCCTTCATATCTCTTTGTAAAGAGCCTTTGAAATTGAGTGTAAATGGAGCTGTCATAAGAACAAGAATCAAAATTACAGTTTATAATACCTCATGTCCCACTTGAGCTTTCCGACTAACTTTGTGAATTGCCTTTAAACACTGGCTCAGCTGTACAAATAACCGGAAGAATCGTCAGAATAAGATGAATAACAGGGAGCCTATTAAGCCAGACACTTGAGAAGAACTGAAGTTTTATTTCAGTTTTTTAGCTGTAAAGTTTTATTTCACAAGCCACTTTCTTTAAACAGGCTTGGCACACCTTTTGCAAATGATGTCTGTGTGCACAGCCCCCCACCTTTTCAGAGCAATGAATGAGGTAGGTATTCAGGGTCTATTTTTAGTAGCCATGCACTTGGAGACAAGAATGTGTTGGGTTTTTTTACCTTTGGTACATTTGAAGCCTCTTCTTTCATCCCAAAATATGGGAAGTCAGATTAAATTTGCATTTATTGTACTGTATTTTGTTGACGAAAGGTACATATTCTTTAAGGTAATGAAGAATCCAGGTAAAAATGTGAAATAAAGCATTTCTAATTTCTTCAGACGTAGTCACTGGACAGTATAAATAGGCCTCTGATCTGTGCGCCTTCCTGAAATCCCAAGGGTTTTTTGTGTTCTTGAAACAGCTCTTGTTTTCCCCCAGAAACCATTAATATCTCCCCTTGCTTCAAGGAAGTGTCTTCAACATCTTCCCCTCCCACTGCTCCCAGTGCTTCACATCGCAGTGACTACTGTCTCAGTGTGGAAGGCTGGGTGTCACAGTCTACTTCAGAAGTGCTAATACCTGTGTTGGATTCCCTCACTCTAGACTGGTGCAGACTTTTTCCTGAGCATAGGAGTTCATCAGTCCCACTATCTAAATGTACTGACATGGAGGAGTCAGTGAGACACTGAAATGTGGATGCGGTACATGGTAGTAACAGGCACTCCTGCTTGCCTGGGAGAAACTCTGGCTCCTCTCCAAGAGCTGGAGAATTTGTACTTAACCTCTAGGAAAAGACCTGCTTGCAACCATTCTCATGTTTCATATGAAGAAGTGGTTCCACATGTTACAAATCAGGCGTAATGTGCTACAGCTCCTAGCATCTCAGTATTATCTTCACATAAACCACTTATCACTTAGATGGGCAAGAAGACGTAGCCTTAACTGTAGCGATGGCAAAAAAAAGCTGCACCATACACACTATTCCTGGTTGGTGCCTATGATGACAGCTTGCAGTGTAATGTGCAGGTCAATTTGGGCTACCCGTGTATGTGGCCATCAAGTTTTGGCGTTGTCTGCAACATCTCAGCTGCTGCAGCATCACTGCTTCGAGCCAAGCTTCCAGAACTTGGCGCCTCCTCCACAATTTGACTGTAAATTAATTTTTCTATCCAAACCACTAGCCAAGCAGGACATTGTTCAGGTCTTGAACTTGATCCCTGGCGCAGCTGCCTAGGCTGTGAGAAGGAGAATTGCACATTGCTCCTCTCAAGCTTCCTCCGAACTTCAGAATGTTTCCAGAGGGATGGAGGGTTGCTACAGTTCAGCATGGAGAGTTTGTGTGTGGGAAGAGGACTCTGGAGTCCTCTCCACCACCCCAAAAGGCACATCTGGCTTTAGCCCTGACTGTTCCAGCTTTTTGAGAAGGGCAGCCTTACATGAGTCTTACTTATGGGGGTTTGTTTTGTTTGATTTGCAATTTGTCCTGTGTCAAATCAAATAGATTGTCTTCCAAAGCTGGGCTAGCAGCTCTCTAAAACTTTCTAATGATTTGCATGGCAATTATTAGAAAGAGGCTGTGAGTTACTGCACATGTTCCTGCCTTCTCTGCCTGCTGTGATAAATTTGAGGGGTGTACAATTCAAACATGAAGGCTTAGGAAAAAATGGGTGACCTGTACATGCAGTGGGCAAGTCCCAGTCTGCCTTCAGATATTCCCTGTTGTACTTGGATATATCTAGAACCCTAGCCTTCACATTTGGATCTTCCTGGGCATCCTCAGGATCCACCCTGAATGTACCAACACTAAGCTGTCTAAAATACAGCTAATCTAACAGGATAGCATTTACAGAATAGAGGGCTTTAGCAGGGTGCTTGTTGAATTTTTCTGGAGCCAGCTAAATCACATTTTATTCATGAGTTCTAGGCTCTCTATAAAGAAAATTTCCTGTTCTTTATTTCTTTGATGTAACAAAATGAGATAGGTCCTCAATTGCTAGTAATTGTTTCTGCTTTCAGTCACTTGGTAGAGCTTAAATGGCTTACCCCAGCTGAAAACCTGGCTTGCTGGTCTCTGACTTGTACATATTTTGCCGAATTTCCTCTTTCCTTTCCACTTCAACACTTTTTCCTTCTAGATACATTTTCCATCACTCTGTGTCCTTCTCTCTTTTAGTTTTTTAAAACAACCTTCAGCATTTTCTTGTTTTCCATTCCAGTCTCTCGAACAGGTTTCTTATTTTTTTTTCCTTTTCCCATTGCTTGTGGAGGGAGCCCAAAGTCTTTCTGGTGCATAGAAAAATATCAAGAGAGAGTTTGATTCAAAAGGGACTTTATGAATCACATTGTGTATGCAGGTGACATTATTAAGCAAGAAAACTTGGTTTTATTCTTATATCCAGAATCTCATAAAACTTTGAAATATAGGATAAAAAAATTACGTAGTGTGTCATTCAGGGCTAGTGGACAAGCTGACCTGTGGTACACAACTCTCTAGCACATGACTGTTCAGATACCCGTATGAATCAGCCACCCAACATTTTACTCTCCACTCCTTTGAGCATACTTACTCAGTACACCCCATATACCGTGGGCTTACTTCTTGTAGTCCCCCTTGATTCGGATTCAATGGTATGACATAGATAAATGTAAGAAAGCATAAGGCAAATGCAAAAGTAAGATAGACAGATTGTCTCTTTCTCGGGTTCTTGAAACCTTAATCTGAATTGGGAAATTCAGATTAAGTGTGCATGCAATTTTACTTGCTTGAGAAATCCCACTAAGATCGGTAAAATTAGTTGCACAAGTGAAGTCACACCATGCTGTTTGGCAGCAACAGACACTGCTGGTGGGGCACCTGGCCTTGTAATAAGAAAATAAAAGAATGAAATTGGCAGGAAGGTGATGGCTGAGAATTTTGATCTGTTAAAAAACCGTAATGCTTCACCTAACGATTCCAGAGAAGACACTGCTTATATATTTTCTCCCTTAAACTTTTACACAACTAAAAGAAACAAGAGGCTAAAATCCACCAGATACTGCTTTAATCCTTGTATTTGCAAGCAATGCTTGTCCATTTGTATTTGTTAAACTATGGAGCTTGGACTGGCTTTTGTACAGTGATGCTTTTGCCCTGATGGAAAAAAACCACAAAACTATCATTTTTGCCCCTGCTCTGACAGTAAATTAATTCCATGTCTGATCCTGGTTAGTCAGTTGTTTCCTAGTCAGGAAAGTCAGGGCTCAAGAGAGCTACCCTAGTGCTGTGGCTTGTTCCGAGCATTAGTTTTCCCCACGCTTTTACTTCTCATCTTGAAATGACCTTACACTCAACACTTCTCAGCATCACATGCCCAAAGTCTCGGCATGCCCTTATAAACCTTTATAAAAGCAATTGTAACAGTGGCCATACAAGGCACTATTTTGCCTTTTTATTTTTCTCTTTGGCTTTCCTCAGAAGCTGGAAGGGAGAAGGAAAGAGTAGAGCGATCTTGCAATGTCAGAAAGTTTTATTCCCTACATTCTCATTGTTGTTCCTTTTTGTCATATCCGGGGCTCTGCTGATCAGCATATCTGGGCTTAAGATACAATTTTCCCCCAGATAGATTGGCAGAAGCTTCCGGCTGATGTTTTGTTCTGGCTCTTGATTTTCTTGTTTTGCTGGTTTTGATCTGGGGTCATTCCCCTCTTTCTACATGACAAGGATGATTTTGTCTGTTGATATCAGCTGGACTTCTCTCAGCACTTCTTCTTTGAGACTGCAGAGGTCTTGAACAACGATAACTTTTCATCTTTCCTGTTTTCCATCTATGGCACATAGTTTAATCCCCTGTGTACTTATAGTGCTGTGGTCTCACTTTTGTCTTTGAGCTTAATATACTGCTGTCCGGGTGAAACTTAATGGGCTGTGCTACACAGAAGGTCAGAGTAGATGATCTAGTTGTCCCTCCTGGCCTCCAACTTTATGAAGCCTGCCTAACTGATATTATGCCATAAATCAGGAGAAACAAATGAAATGAGAGACCACAGTCTCTCCTCCACACACACATCTGCTGATCATAAAAACTGAGATGATCAGGGTTGAGTGATGCAGGGATAGAGCAGCTTTTACACAGAGTTTGCCAGTTCACATCCAGGTGTGGATGACTGAAGGTTTTTACTGACTGGAGGGCTTGTAGCAGCCTATGTGGAATGAGTTTGGTGGTCTCCATCAATTTCCCCCTAAGTGTTAAAAACTCATCCCCCTTCTGATAGCTCCCATAAACTGGCATAGGATCTTCATTTTAGAGCTTTTGTTCATATCAGTCTAGGGGTACATTGGCTGAACAGTGATTTTCCTTATGTTGCCGACTGGTTTGAGGGACAAACAAGGGTGTTAGGTTTTCAGAAGTACCAGCTTCCCAGGAACCACAAATCTTCACTGAAGTGTGCTGAGCCACAATGTCATACAGAGAACACAATAAACAGGCACTCCAAAGCACCTTGTCATGTTACCTTCAAGTTCTTAATTCCCTTTGTTTTGAATATATAAAACTTTCACAATGAAAAATAGCTTCATGGACATTTTTTTCCTGAATAATGATAAATAATTGAAACAAGCTCACAACAATTATTTTACTTTTCAGGCTGACTGAAAAATTTAGAAGTCCCACAGTCAATTTCCCACCAGGAAGAAAGTAGAGCTGTGCTCATGCTTCTGCCCTAGAGCAGTCAGCTAGTCCATGCAACTTATTAAAAAGTCTGAAGTAACTGCATAAAAACAAAGTCATAGAATCATAGAATAGTTAGGGTTGGAAAGGACCTTAAGATCATCCAGTTCCAACCCCCCTGCCATGGGCAGGGACACCTCACACTAAACCATGCCACCCAAGGCTCTGTCCAACCCGGCCTTAGTCCCTCACTTTCCAGTTGACATTCATGGAACATATGTAGTCACCAAGATAATTCATCCATCCTATGCCTTGTCTCTAGTTTTTTTATAGGGCCCAAGAGCCCCTAACTTTTTACATACACAGCAAGACACCTCAGGGTCCATAGGAGTGCTGACAGGCCTCCAGCCCATTCCCTGAATATTTCCAAGTGCATTTTAGAGTAAAAGCTGACAGAATAAATTGTTCTGGAGGTAACGACCTGTTTGGACTCTTCCCTTTCCTAAGGTTTCTTTGGAAAAAATGGGAATGCTGAACATGTCTCTAGAAACAGGCATAAGTGTGAATATCTTCATACATCTGGTAAGATGGGTGAAGTAGATTCTGAAGAGTCCTTCACCTACAGTTAAAAGAAGCTCTGAGGCCAAAATGCTTAGTCTGTCAGGTTGGTCCACACACCTAGTGAACAGGACATTTTTAGGGGTACAAATATACTGTAATTAAGTTTTCATTTCATAGTTCAGGAGCTCATCCTCCAACATTCTGCCTGAACTGAAATCTCCAAGGAGAATTCCTGGATGGTGGATTTCTCAGAGCAGGTTCAAATGAATTTCAGTAGAGTAGCCATCCCCTATCTGTGATAACAGGCTATTACCTTTTAGTATTTCAGATTTGGAAAAGACCACTTCTTAATTTGCTAAACTTCTGTAATCTTGGACAGGAAGAATAATCTAAACAGACCTGTATGGTTCATGAACAAAAGCAGTTCCACAAAATATTTACACTTACTTTTCTGCATTACGGCCACTGACCATAGCTAATAATAGGCATATGTTATTTTACCCATTCAAAGTACAGTACAGAAATTAATTCATGAAGATGCAACTCAGTGATTCCCCAGGTATTTTTTTGTATTTTTTTGTATCTGTTCAGTAACAGAATAGGCCGTTAGTATGGAACAGAATCTTAGAACGGTTAGGGTTTGAAAGGACCTTAAGATCATCTAGTTCCAACCTCCCTGCCATTAGTTATATTAATTAATTTTTCTTATCAATCAGTCCGTGAATCACAGTGATAACATAGAAACTGAATGCAACAACACTGCAATCTATGGCCAAGTGTGTCCTCAGCAGAAGTCTAATTTTTCAGGCATATAAGTGGTTTCAGCTATACGTTGCACAGCTCCAAGACTGCACAGTCTGCCTCAGAAAGACTTCAGGGGGCATTTGGGTAGAAGCGGATAACTGTGTTCTGTCAAACCTCTCTTTCCCCTTCCCCTGGTGGCTCCGCCTCTGAACCTGCATCACTGCACAGGCACCCACAGGCAGCACGAGAGTAGGGTGCACAATAGGTAGTTCATCCCTCGCACGAGGCAGTGTGTATGTGGCCCACAGGTGCTCAGCTGTATGTCAGCTCACCAGCCAGCTGCAGCCAAATCTGCCTATTGTTGCCCAGCACGGCTGGCGAGGGTCAGGAGAGAAGAGTGTCGCAGACAGTTGTGGCCCCGGGAAGGGGAAGGGAGTAATTCTGCCATTAATCCTCACCAACCAGTTCACCCCTCGGAGCAGCCTAACCCCCTGCCCGCACAGTAGTGCTGGAACAAGAGAGGCTTCACACCCGCAGTGCTTTTGCGCCTGTCTCGGGTGGTAGGTGATGACTTTATGGGCACAGGTGCCATTGTGATGCCGAGCGTTTCCCCACAGAACACCTGCTGCAGGACCCTGACGGCCCCGTGATATATATGCAAGCATGAATCTCATTGACCAAGGGTTGAACTCTAGTAAAAATCCCTTTATGGCCGCCTTTGTGACCATTGCCATGAATCCAAATTTCTTTTGCCTCTTTTTTTTTTCCTTTTGCTCTGGCAAACAGATCCAAAACAGCAAAACAAACACTTTTCTGTCCTCCTGAATCCCATCTTCCAGCTCATGCAGTGTGAAAACCCACACTAAGGGAAACCATAAAGTGTCAGTTTAACAGGCCTGTATTTGAGAAGATCATATTGTGGCAATAGGCACTGGAGATAGGCATTGGAAAGAGCTCGTAAAGTCTAAATGTAAACTTGAGGCAGGGAAAATCAATTTAAAAATCAATATTTCTAGTACACCTGAATTTCCACTTTCATCCCTAATACTCACTGCAAGCCTCATTTAAGCTAGGAAACAAATAGATTTTCTTCTCTCTTTTTCTTTTTTATTAAAAGAGCAAATCATAAGGAAAAAAAATCTGTAGTTTCTCAAAACAATTTGACTGATTTTCAAACCCCAGTCACCTATTACTTCATTCCTCTAATTAGAACCAAACAAACTTTGCCATCCTTTCTTCCTGTAAAAACTAAAAAGATAATGAAATTAGGAGAAATGTTAAATGCTGCTACCAGTAAGATGGCTTTGTTGTTATACATATCTTCCCCCATCAAAACATGTTTTATAAAGACACCAAAGTTTTTGATGGGTTTTTTGTCTCCACGCAATGCTACTTATCTGTGGATTATATTTCTTACTTGCAGTACAGACTCTGCCATGGAAAGCACACCATTCTTGCTGTATCCGTGTATGAACAAGCAGGCACACACTTGTAAAGCCACTATGACAAGTTAATGCACAAACAACCCTCAGGCTTGCACCTCCCATTTCCAAAATGAGCAGTACTTGCTTATTTTCACTGTTCACATGCAGATGATACCATAGTATTCAGAGTCCTTTATGTCTACTTGGCCTTTTCTCTCAGTTCTTTTGGGACTTCAAAAACTGCACTTTGTAAGACAATGTGATACACTCTTCTGTCAGGGTATAGATTCTTCATTTGTTATGTTCATTGTATGAGAGGACAGTTTGGGAGCATTTCCAGTGCAAACTGGCTGCTTGTGAAAAGTTAGCAGCTTGAAAACTGAATTCGTCTCCTTATTTACAGAACTCGTCAAACAGATGCAGTGTCAGCAAAGATAACAAGTGTCTGTGCAAGTGTCTGACCAAGGAGAGTTTCTTATGGATGACAATTTCACAGGGACTGTTGACAAAGGCATTTATTTTATCACCTCACTCTCTTTTCAAGCACCCTAGCACTCCTGTGCATGCGCAGGATACATACTCCAAGAATTCTCTCTTAAATTTCTTGTAGGAAACTCCACTTAAAAATTCATAACTTAAGGGGGTTTACAGTAGCATGGGAACTTAATGTTTCTTATGGGCAGTGCTTTTACTTGCTGCTTGTAAAGCATGGTGAAAAGAAGTCAGCGAAGGCATAGGTACTGTGGAGGGAATTGCGCCTCTGTAAGCCTCTCTGCTGAAATATTCCCCAGGTCTGTGCTGGAGGAAGGATGCAGCCATTGTACTCATACAGTAACCCATAGGCTAGGGTTGCAGCCGGAGCAGAGGACTGAATTCATTGCATACCCACCGCGGCCTCCTCAAATCCTGAGGACTGCAGGGCTGGACAGTGGCGAGGTGGGAGCAGTGAAAGAATTTTTCAGCAGAAAATGCTTTGCCTGACAAAACACTGATTTATCATAAACATGATCTTTTCTTGGGATTTATCACTGGTGGCAGCTTTAATAGGAAAGATTTTGCCAAGTCCAGGGAAGGATTTCTGCTTAAGAGCACTATCTGCCCCAGAAGGGGTGGCACAGGCATCTCTGTACAGCAGGAGCCTGTGTCAGGGAAGGGTGAAACTCCCTGTACAGCAGGAGCCTTGTGTCAGGGAAGGGTGAAACTGGTGCAGCATTTCACAGAGGTGTGGAAGTCTCACATCCAAGTTCTTGCTCTAAAGAAGATGTGATTTCATTTACAAAGGAGAACTTTTGCCATCTGGGTTACTATCAATGAACAAAAAAGTTATTAAGAATTCTTAACAATGAATATAATGAGTGAGTGTATAACTGGTTCAACAAAGGAGTTTTGCACGAAGAGAGTTTGCATTTTGACAGCTCTGAAAAAATACAGCTGTTCAGAGCTCAGACATATTAGTAATTTCTTCACATCCTTTAATTTGTAATTCCCAGGAACTGCAAAGGAAGCTCAATACCAGTGCAAAAGTCAGGCTGTCATTTTGGACAATGAATTCACGTAATCTATATTTAGGCTGGTGTATGCGTATAGTAATATGGATGTGTATAATGCTTTAAACAACACAAGGAGTCAGTAAAGTGGATGTAGATATGTCTAAAATGTAATCTAGAGATGTGATTGTAGACCACTTTAAGCTACATTTATGACCTTATCCAGGAACTAGTGACTCTTCCTTTAGCATGCTTTTGTAGTTGGTGCTCCCTGAACTTTGTGCCGCTGCTGCTCCACTTGCATCTGTGAGTAGGACAGCATTAAGGATAGCTTAAAATCATAGAATAGTTAGGATTGGAAAGGACCTTAAGATCATCCAGTTCCAATCCCCCTGCCATGGGCAGGGACACCT
>JAOEHY010005210.1:9685-36098 GCA_025447955.1 Psilopsiagon aurifrons
AAAACCATTATTTATTTCATATATCTCTATCCCACTGCTTTAGATGTGCCATGGTAGTTTATTCACTTTTGGAGAATTAACAGTAAACTTGTGATCTCAGAGTGGCTGAATACTGAGGGAGGTGGTAGTAGTAGGTGTTACTGATATTAGCACTTATGCTTGGCTTTACTGCATCAGACTATAAATTTGCAAGAATTTACAGACATGTTCATGCTTAGCTGTAATGTATGTATTCCCAATCCATGTTTTCTAACCTACAGATGATTTTAGTAAAAAGCTTGATTCCTAAATGCCAAAGTAGACTATTTGAATGTTCGTAAAATAATTAACTTACTTGTGATTTTTTCATATTCATTCAGTGTCCGTCTGAGTCTCAAATGGAGAAGGACTTCTTAATATTGCTTCCCACACAAGAAGTTTAAGAAACACTAAAGAAGGTTCTTGGAAGCTCTTCTCTGGTTGGGCACCTTCCTGTGCACTGTCCTCAGTGTAGTGCACAGGGTTTGAGTTAATACCCACACTTGTTACCTCTTTGAAATTTACAGACACTGAATTGAAGCTTCTTGGTCTGTTTCAGAAAGCTTTTTCCCTGGAGGCTTCTACTTTTCTAGTTCCCCTCCTTGGATGGTTGTTCTTTCAGCTTTTCTGCTGCAAAAGAGGTTGCACACCACAGGAGGTGCGAAGTGAACATAAATCAGTTGGAGCTGGAAACCAAGGTCATGCTCCTAGCTGTAGAGGTGGCTTTACATCATGTGACCTTGCTTAAGTAAGGACAAGAAGTAATCAGATAAACTTCTAGGAAGGGAAATTATGGTGCAAGGAAAAAAACTAATGATAAGAATAGTTAAGCAGTAAACCAGCATAACTGCAGGTGGTGTGGACCTGTGTCATAGGAAGGTTTTTGTAACCTCTGCAATGACAGATTGGTCATGCTGCTTCAGTGCTGGGAGGTAACATAGATGACTTTGTAAAGGAGGTGGCCTCCTTGCACCTGGCACTGCTAAGATTTCTATTCCACAAACTGTATTAAAGTGAGAGGAATGTGGTCAGCTATGGTGAGGGAGAACTGACAGGAGCGTGGGAGAGAACATTCTTAGGCATTTCTAATTCTGGCTGTGTTAATGTTTGGGTCTGCCAAATGGGTCCCGACCACAAGACCTGGAATTGCTAGCTAGATACTACAGTAGACTTGTAGAACCATAAGATAGCACCATAGTTGTATAAACTTTAAAGTATAACTCAAAACTTTTACAGTAGAACATTGGAAGCCTACTTGCCAGACGTACAAAATCATAATGGTACTGCCTGTACGAGTTACTGTTGTGGAGATGAAATAGTTGCTTCTCTTTTAATATTGTGATGGGTGACCAGATCATTTCAATGGCAAAATACAATTAGAAAATAAAGCAACAAAAATAAATTGCATAAAAATGCCTTTATTTTATTTTTTTTTTCCCAGTTCAGAGCAGGAACTTTCCCTTTCTGCAGACTGTATGCAGGTACCAGAATCACAAGTGCTTCAGGGAGTACAAAACCCAAACTGTATTCAGTGTAACTGGTTAGAAAGGCAAATCGGAGTAGTTAGATTTTGATGGGGTTTTTTTAAACTGTGTCTCCAAGCAGTCTTATGACCACAGTATTATGCTTTGGTTTGGAAGCAGAGGCTTAGGTTAATTCGGTTTCGGTGTTGTCAGGTTTGGTTCTAGTATAAGGAATTTCAGAATCATGTTAAGGGAAGCAGCCTCTGACTTAAATTTCTGCAGTAGGTCTGATATAAACTACCTGGTGTTTCAAATGGTGAGTTGTAATCAGTTGTGGTGATGTCGTTCAGCAAATCCATAAGAAGTTTGCATGAAGTTTTGCATTTGGAGTTTGAATGTCCAACATACATAAATATTCTTGCCGTCACTGAGTAGATGAATTTGTCCGCCTGCTCTAAATCTTAGCTTTTGCGTTTACCCATGGTAAAAAAACCACCACCAAACATTATTTGCTTTATAACACTTTTATTCTTATTTTTGTCCCTGTTTTGGAAAAAATAAACCCCTTTTTTGCTGATACATACAGTACTTTGAGTGCTTAAAAGCAGCTCAGTTGACTACTTTTGATTTAAAAACTTCTCAGAAGGAAATTGCCTAACAAAACTGGGAGTCAAATATGTGAGCTTTGGCAAAGAGCTGCGGAAGAAGGGCCTGGCTGTAGCAACCTCACAAGAAAAGAACTTGACATTTTGAAAAATTTTTATTGACCGGTGTGGACAGGGAACGGGAAGTCAGATCACTCTCATAGGCAAGCTGCAGTCTCTTCCTTGCTGACCTTTAAATGCCACTTAGTGTCATCAGAAAATCAAGGAAATGCTAATAACAGGGCTTTGGGTAAGAGAGTTATGTTTGAGGGATATCTTTTGAAAACAAACATGAGCTGACTTCCATTTTTATTCCCATCTGGTTTTGTGAGATGCAGTCCTCACAGCAGTGCACTTTTAACACATTAATCTTACATTATTTTATTATAATTAAAATTTTCAGATGTATCCATAAGATGTCAGAGTTTTATAGTTGCATTCTAGGTTGACCTTTAAACACAGACTAGCCTCTGCTTTTGGGTCTTAATCTAGCTTGTGTTGAGTTCAGGATGCTATGGACTTCTGTAATCTGGTAGAAAGTTGACTTCTCATTGTCCTTTGAATGACTGATATGCCACAATCACCAGATTACTCTGAGTCTTCATACTTCTGCATTTTTAACGGCTCCTCTTTGCCATTCAAAAAAGTCTTTGAAAGATAGATTTCAGCCTCAAGAACTAGCAGGAAAAAATCCTAAAAATAAACTGCTCAGCCCCATAGAAAGCATCTTGTGCATTATATAAAAAAAAAAAAAAATAAAAAAGGAAGAAAATTCCTTAGATTTCAGAAGTTTAATGAGAGGGAGAAAGCTAGCTGGCAAGTACAACATGGAACAGTGGATCCATGAAACCCAGTGGCACTATATGCAGGCATTGCATATTATTGCCTCCTTCCAATGTCTACTTCATGGAATTGAAATGAACTTAAGTCCATGGTTGTGATACAGTACGTGTTCAAGACCCTTGCTCAGCTAGAGTCTAACTTGACTGCTGACTGTGCTGGTGTACCTGTGTTTATGCTGGGTTTTCTTTGGCTTAATAAAAATAAAAAAATAAAAAGGGAAGAAAGAGGAAGCTTTTTCTTTTCTCTTGCTAGGTTGCATTACTTAGTTGTTTTTTGAACTCCTAGGAAACTGCTCTAATCCTAGCGATCTACCAGACACTGTGATTTTACAAGTTGGGAGACATTTTTGAAAGCTTGCTATTTATTTCATTGGCATGAATTTTCTTTTTCTGACATGATTTTTCTTTTTTTTCTTTCTCTTTTTTTTTTTTTTCACAATACAGTTACAAAACACAGATTGTAGGAACTGATTTTGACTCTGAACAGAACATTCATGCTAACCTGTTTTTCAAATGAAACAGAGGATAAGGGCTGGCTTTTTTAGCTAGCTACATTGGCTGCAAGACTTGGGCTTGGCTTTCCTCTCTTTCACTGCTGTAATTTGAGTAGTTCCACTGAAATTAATGTGTTGATACCAAATTAAAACAACAAGAAATAAGAGACAATTTGGGTAAGCAGCATGTACATACCAGGTCCCTGCAAAATTGCTTAATTAATGTTTTATAATCTTAATAGTTGCCTTGCTAACCTGCCTGAAACCCAAACCTCCAAAATCCAGTGATTTGGAAAGAAGCTGCACTGCATCTAATGCAACATAAAATATAGAAGCTGGATAAGCCATTGTCTGTCTAGATTAGGTTTGCAGCAACAGATGAGTCATGCCAAAACCACTTGTATCAGTGGTTTGTGTCCAATATGTTGATTTTTTTTTTTTCTTTTCTTCTTGAAGTCACTAGGAAACACTACACATGTGGAAAGCTTGAAGGGCTGCCTTCATTTAGACAAAGGTCTCATTGCTGACTGATGGGTCTTTCAAAACAACTTTGAAGTTGTTCTCATTCCACTCCCCTGGAAGCCATAAGTTTTTATTTGGGAGGAAGAGTCTTAACATGAGCATCCTTGAAATGCTCACTCTGTGTATAATGGGCTTGATATGAAGGTTGGACTTGGAAAAGAAAACATAGATGATTTTTTCCGAATGTTGGGTTGAGTTTTTTATTTTCATTAAAATCTTTTTTATTATAACCTGTTGTCCTACATGACAACTATATATAGTGTCATGTAGGTATTGCATTTTTTTCCTGTATCTTCTGTTAGAAAATCCAAGCTCAAGAAAAACCCAAACAAAACAGATTTAGAATGGTTAGTTGTTCATCACTGTGTTCCTTCAGAGAGATCTGCTGTCTGGAAACGGATTCTGGTAGCTCTGCAGCCACAAGGCATAGAGGTAGAATTGAATAGGATGTTAATTTAAAACTGGATATATCTTATCTTCTTACTGGTACCCTGTATTTGTATTTCTGGGAGGGAAGTCTTAGTGGGTTTTTATTATTTCTATACATATGTAAATCTCTTCACAAAATTTCTCAACCTTTTTATCCAGCAAGGAAAATCAAAGAACTGTCATTAAAGTGTATCTATAGAATAAATTTTAAAATTATTTTGCTTGTTCATTTTATAAGTTTGCTAAAAAAGAAAACTACTTTATATTTCACCCTGTGAATCCTGTAATTTCTTTAGGAGTAAACAAACTTTATTTGATAGAACCAGGTACAGCGTGCACTGGAATAACTTAAAACTTGTAGGTTACAGATGAATTCAGTACTTTTTCCACTGCCTAAGATACAGGTCCAAGAAAAGAATGTATTTCTTTGTAGATTAGACCTAATCTTTTAAACCTCACCTTCCACTTCATGCTTTTTTCATTTGCTAAAAAGATGAAGAAGCTATTGATGCTATTCAGCTCATAAAAATTGGCAGTGGAGAAGATGCGGCAAATACTGCTTGACATTAGTCAATCAGAGAATACCAGCAGCATGACCTGTTTTGCAAAATATTCCAGTGCAAGATGAAGTCTGCTGTGCAGTGTGCTATATAAAAGATAACAAAGGTGTCCAGCTGGTAGCTTTAACTCACTGATGGTTATGTAGATGGTGTGCAGTTTTCTATCTGCATTTAGCACTTTCAGTTGCTGTCATAGGAATCTGTAAACCATTGAACTTTACCAAGCAGTCAAGAACGTGTACTACATAAATCTTTTTACACTATTACAATTTTTTTTTAGCTTTTTATGCTTCATCAGTGCTTCCTCAACAGTTCTAAAATTAAAAGAATTGCCTTTCTGAGCTTGCTGTCCTTTTTTTTTTTTTTTTTTACCCAAGATTGCACTTGGCACTTGTGGAAAGGAATTATCATGCCATGTCACTAATCAAATTTGTTGCAACTTACATTCTTACAGTAAGCCACATATGCACCACAACAATGCAAAGCATTTTCCAGCCCTTTCCAGGTTGGAGAATTTAAGTTCAATGAATTACCTCTTTTATTTGGAAATTGGTGGGATTTGTGCTGGTCTCGAGTTTCCTGCCTGTATGTATTCCCTAGTTTTGGACCAAATTCTGCCTAAGAGCTTTGTGTCTTCAGGGAGTTGGTTTTGCAAGTGCGGTAGCATGTTCTGTTGTGCTGAGAACAGCATTATCAACCATGGTCATCAGCCTGTGCTTCCAGAATTGGTGTCCTGCTTCAGCTCATGGTGGGTTAGTATCTGGTGATTTCACAAAAGCCATTTCTGAGAAGCAACCGTCTCATAACTTAATTAAAAAGTAAAATCTTCAACTTAATATGTATGCTTCTCTTAATTAAAAATAGCAAAAGGTGACTCACAGGTTTTGAGGGAAAAGTTTTTGCTTAGGTCTTTATTAGCAGATCAAAAAAATTAATTATGTTGGATTTTAGTGTCAAAACTAAATTAAAAATGCACATTTTCAAGCAATCATGCTTCCCAGTCTTTCCTGTTGTAGATTTACTACTATAAGACTGCATATGTTTCTGTCTGTATATTGATATAAAAATGTATGAAGGCCTGAGTCTGAAATCAGTGAATTTTTTTCCATTGCTTTCATTAAGTTTTTAGTGAGAACTAAAGTAATTTTTAATATTAAGGAATAATTAAATATTTTCTGCTTTTTCTTTCATCTGGGCTTATTAAAATCCAGAGTGGTGCCTGTCCGCAGGGCTTCTTTTCACCAGGTTAAATGGTTGTTTTCAGTAGATTGTGAATTATTATGCTTGATCATGCATATTAGAAATTGATTACAGCAGAGTTTCTCTTACATAAATCTGCAGAGAAGACTCTAGTAAATCAGGCATATTGTTAATAAAATAGACAAGTCTGGGACACAGACAGCATGTGATTAATACAGCGTTCTCATTTATGAGCATATCTTGTTTTCAGAAATGTGTTTTGCTTGTAATTTAAATACAGCTGCGAATGCATTTGGATAACCATAATGATGTATCCTGATAAAGCATATATTTTAAATGGCAAGCAGCAGTAGTGTTCCTGTCAATACTACTGTTAACTGCAGTAGGTGCTTATCGTGCCTCCTGACTTACTAATACTGCCTATAAGCTTTGTTCCAGTTGACCTTTAGAAGTTTCCAAAAGTTACAGTTTGCAATTCAGCAGGTTTGGCAGAGGAACATACATGATTATTCATATCATTGTTTAAACGGTAACCAGATGTGTCTTGTTTTCCTTCTTTCTTTACCATTGTTTTTAGAAAGGGATGTTAATCCAAGATGTTAATCCATTTACAGGGTTTTTCCACTGCACCAAATTCCCCTTCAGTGAATTCTCGTTCCAGTAGCCTGGGTTCATCACTATCCCTTGGTAACATCTCAGGAATGACAGCAAACACAGAAGTGAAGAAGCGCAGAGCACCTCCTCCACCAGTTGTGACACCTGCATTGCAGAATGTGGAGATAAGTGGACAAGAAAAGACAGCAACACAGGTAACAGTGACACTGCAGAATGAGCTTCTTTGCTTGACGTGCTGGCTACCATTAGTTCCTTTGTCAGAGCTAAAGTAATTCAGAGGTACTTTGGCTAGTCATTAGATGCAGCTCACCAAAACTTAATCTTACAAAATAAAATTACCAGAAGTCTTGGAGTTTTGTACATATTTACTGAGCTTTCTTGAGGCTGCCTCAGGTTTTATCCCATGTCAGGAATCTTTCTAAGTCATAGAATCATAGAATAGTCAGGGTTGGAAAGGACCTTAAGATCATCTAGTTCCAACCCCGCTGCCATGAGCAGGGACACCTCAGCCATGTCACCCAAGGCTCTGTCCAACCTAGCCTCGAGCACTGCCTGTGATGGAGCATTCACAACTTCCCTGGGCAACCCATTCCAGTGCCTCACCACCCTTACAGTAAAGAACTTCTTCCTTATATCCAATCTAAACTTCCCCTGTTTAAGTTCAGAAACATTTTGTTTGGCATTATGCTAAAAGAAGGAGAGTATAGAAAAATTAAGGCAGAAAAGCTGGAAATTGTGTAGAGGGACTTGGTATCCTTATTGGACAGGACAGTCCTTGAAAATGGATGACAGTTCTAATGACTGACAAAAATCTCCACTGTACTGTTTTGCCCAGAAACTTGTCAGGCCTACCTCCCTGTTTCAGGTGCTGCTGTGGAATACCAGAAGATCTGCTCTGCTTTCTGAGTCGTGCCATGTGACCTTTCAAAGCAGTGCTCTGGTTTTGCTTTTAGAAAAGGTCACTGTTCTGCAATCCAGTTACCAAGAATTAAACAGAAATGGGGGTACATCTTTCTGGGGGCCTAATCCTTTGAAAAGAATAGAGTTAAGGGAAAAGGAAATTGTTCTTGTTTTTATAGTGGCATTCAGGCATGTATGTTTCTAGACATGCGCAAGCAAATTAAGACTTATGGTTCCGCCATCAACAAAAGTATTACATTCTAATGTAATGCTGTAAAAGTCAGTTTGTAAAGCCATGCCAAGTAAGAACGCAGAGGACCAATACCTTTAAGGTCATGTAATGTGGACTGACTCTTATCTGCTTAGGACTTATCACCTCTATAGCAGACTGATTTTTGAAAGCTGTCTTAGTGCAAAATGGAGTCAGGAATGAATCTTTCGAGTTCAGTATAGAGGAGGAGTCTAGGGATCAATGTCAC
This sequence comes from Psilopsiagon aurifrons, assembly GCA_025447955.1. Taxonomy (NCBI): domain Eukaryota; kingdom Metazoa; phylum Chordata; class Aves; order Psittaciformes; family Psittacidae; genus Psilopsiagon; species Psilopsiagon aurifrons. The sequence continues at coordinate 17,852 of JAOEHY010005210.1, forward strand.
TCCCTGTGACTCTTACATACCTGCGTTAAGACATATGGTAAATAAATTCCTTCTCCAGTGAAGCATTGTGCAAGCAAAGTCAGTGTATGCTCTTCGTAAAGGACTGTGGAACCCTATTTTCCCATTCTTAAGGTCTTTAAAAGTATGAGTGCTGGAATATACCACTGTTTTATCTTTCAGAATTGGACTAGGTGGCTATGAAATAGCATTCATTTATAGACATAGCTGAAGAGAAGCAGCAATGTTACAACGTTTGGTGCACTTTTAAAAATCTCTTGAAATTCCTGCTGTAGGTATTTTGATGAGGTTTCTTGTGTCCTCCAGAGTTAAACATTGTATTTGAGATAAATAGATCTATGATGTTATAACTCTTAAGTTTATACAGGTATGATAACCACAGACTGTATAATTTTGCCATTCTCTTAGGCTCATCTCCCTGCAGTGTGGCCATGATGTCTTAAATTCTGTTGCACAACAAATGTGAAAATATAAACTCTCTTTAAACAAGTTAACATTTATAATTCCAGCATTGTTGCTGATTCATTAAAGTGCTGACTTCCTGAAGGCATTAGGAGGAAAGTACTTTATCACCAGTAGCATAAAGTACAATATCAATTTCAAATTCTCTTGGTCTAAAGGAAAAGCCATTTTGAAGAAGGGAGACAGATGAAGGTTGCATCAGAGGTTTTTCCATGACAGAGTTAATTTTGGGCAATAGAAATGTCTTGTGTAGTTGACAAAGCCAATGAAGAGCAAAGCAGATTATGGGCACAGCTGCTAGAGTCTGGTTGCATCTGCTGGGTAAAGGGCATCTTTCTGAAAATGGTTGCATAGGTCAAAATACTAAACAGTTATGGTGTGCCTCTGAAGTTCCTAGGCTGAAGGGTGTTCACAGGCTGCCCTGTAGTTTGAACAGGAATGTGTGAAGTATAGTTGAAATGGAGCACAAGTTCCATGAAGCAATTGAAAACCAAGGGGAGAGATTAATTATTCAGTACTGCATGGCAAGTTAGCAACAGAGGTATTGTTTATAAGAAAACCCAAATAGTTCTATTTTATCTACGTGCAGACTATCCAGTTTATTGTGAAAATAGAGGAAAAAATCTCAGGGTGTAAGTTTATTTCTTTAGTTTATGGGAAAGAATTAGCAGTGATTTTTTTTTCAGGGAAGGACGTCAATTCCTTATTAATGAACTTCCTTCCATAAAAAGATAAGATGTTTGTTTAGAAAACTTTATTTATGTGCAACTGTTACTAACAGGAAGATCCTGCAAAAGGGGAACATGTTTATTTCCAGTGAAGCTAGAACATTAGTAGAAAATGAAAAAGGTAGTTCAGAAGGTTTTTTCTTTTTTAAATATCTGATCCCATAAAGCTGTGTAGAAAAGCAAATACTGTAGCTTGAATACCTGTAGTTTGACTTTCCAACACAATAAGCCTGTTATTTTTAACCTGTTGTTCAGCTCCGGAACATTCAATTTTCTTTACATCAATGGATTCCTCGAGGAATATGTATCTCCTCTCCTTGCCTAGTGGTTGCAATCAGGAATTTCCATGTATATAAAGACTGGGGTATTTTAATTTAAGCTTTATATTTAGATTTTCACCTCTCACTTTTCTGGATAGGTGGATTGCTGCAATATAATTTTACCATATTGCAGCTTTTGTTTCTGTGGGTCTTACAGTGATTTACCTCCTTGAGGGCAAAGCCCCTGCAGTAACTTTAATTACTTTTTAGTGCAGCATCATTAGTTTTCCATGTCTGTTTGAAGGTAGTGTTCCCGTTGTAACTGTTTTAAATCTCCTGTACTTATTTCTGTTCAGAGCACAGCTGGGCAATGTTTCAGTGTGCTGAACATGCATTAAGTAGTTTGCAAAGGAATGCAAAGTCAGAGTATACAGATTTCTTCCCTGAAGACTTCCCCCCTGCTTTTTTTTAAACATCTTCAAAGTTGATTCTATTTAGGATAATGAGAAGTCACTTGAAAAAAAAAATGCTCCTCAAAATAACAGGGTATGGCAGCATTAGCAGTATGAAAATCCAGAAGGATGGATACTTTAGAAGCAAGGGGGTTCCCTCCTTCCTTAAGTTGGGAGGTGGAACCCGCACCATTCAGAGAGTAGAGCTGAGTGGTGTAGGAGATAGGAAAAACTGGCTCTCCTTTGCAATACCTTTTCTCTATCACAGCACTTTAGATGATGTGCTAGCAGAATTTGAAGGCTTCTTATGGTATGCACAGTGTAAACTTAGTCCATTATAAAACCAGACAGTTTTCAGGTTTATTTCCATGTTTATATAGTTTCCTGGAGGTGTAGTAGATAAACTAACATACGTTCCTCTCCTCTTCATCCAGACCTCACAGTTGGGCTGCTGAAGAGAGTTGTTGACTCCCCATTCTTGGTCAAGGCCGTATCTTTAGAGGAGACTATGTATCCTCAGTGTTTGATAAAGGCAGATGTTTTGTCACCAGGAATAACTTAGCTATTGAAGAGGCTTACTCACATAAATAAAAAGGAATATTGCAGCCGAAAAGAGTCGTAGGCTTGCTCAGATCATTGCTGACAGGTTTCCTTCTCCCTACTTCTAGTTTATTTTTGACCAATTTTATGCTCAGCTGTAAGAGAATTATTTTGACATGAACAAATATAAATGAGACTCACATCTTTTCTGGAGGAAAAAAGGTACTCACACTAAAAATTTGCCTAATTTCTTGTTTATAAAGAGAAGATACTTTCAGTATTTGCGGTGCGTCTTATTAAACGGAAGGAAATTTAGTATGTGGAAATGGACAGGAAATACTATTTTTGCCACCTTAGTTGATTTCAAGTACTGACCACCACACAGGATTTTTCTTTTTTTTTCTTTTCAAGTGTTTCTGTCCTTCTGTCCGAGATAGTTGGAGATAGCAGCCTCCTGCGATATATGTTCCCCTGTTCCCGGTGTATATTGCACTTGAAAGAATTACGATTCTGCTGGCAGTCATTGTTAGGAGTGCCACAGAGCTGGCAGGACACTGGGTTAGGCATCCTAGTCATTTAGTAGCATTTTCATGCCTTTGATAAGGATGCTTTTCTCACAGTAGAATTTGTGTTACAGTACGATTCATTGTCCTTTTATATGTAAACCAATATATGATCAAAAGCTTAGGTCCCCTCTGGTTAATTGAGCTTTTTAAGAGTGTGTCAGAAGAAGGAGGTACTCTAGTGAAATGTCCTGCTGAAAGCCATTGAACCCGTATGCAGGCAGCCCCTCATTTAAATGACATTTCATTTTGTTCACCCTGGAGAAGAGAAGGCTCCAGGGAGACCTTAGAGTAGCTTCCAGTGCCTAAAGAGGACCTGTGAGAATTCTGGAGAGGGACTCTTTACAAGGACATGTAGTGACAGGACAAGGGGCAATGGGTTTAAACTGACAGAGGGGAGATTCAGATTTGACATTAAGAAAAAATTCTTTACTGTGAGGGTGGTGAGGCACTGGCACAGGTTGCCCAGAGAAGTTGTGGCTGCCCCATCACTGGCAGTGTTCAAGGCCAGGTTGGATGGGGCTTTGAGCAACCTGGTCTTGTGGAAGGTGTCCCTGCTTGTGGCAAGGCATTGGAACTGTGTGATCTTTAAGGTCCCTTCCAACCCAAACCATTCTAAGATTCAGTGATTTGATGGCATGGAAATGATCACAGCATATAGTGAAAACATTCCTGGAATTCATTCTGCCAGCAAGAACCTCAGAATAATGTTCAGGTAGTAAAAATAAAGGACAGACAGTGAACAAAGTACGTGAATGAAATGATATTGAAATCATTATTCACATACTAAATTTGTTCAAAGCGTTAATATGCCATAGTCTCACTGAGATTTCCAGAATCAGTATCTGAATTTTCAGTTCTCAGATTTCCCACATGTATGTGTCTATGCTACAGGCATGGACTTGGAAGCCACTTGAAATGTGACTCATTATCTTCTTTAGAAGTAAAATGTATTCTAAAACAGCGGCCAAGTTTTTTAGAAATGGTTAGCTCAGCTGTCCATAATTAGGAAGCTGAGTTTGTAGCTTGATGTTTTCTGAACTTTTAAGATGTCAGAAGCTACGTCTGGTTGCTCAGCAACTCGGTATCTGGCCACTGTGATTTTAATATCGTATTATTTTTCACTATGCCACCTTCTGTTGCAAAAGGAGTTTAAATTGAGGTTGTTAATATGAAAATCTGAGCAAAGCCAGCATTTCTTCCAGTAATGTTCCCCCAGCACAGCAGGGTTTGGTTGTTTATTTTTTGCACAGAAATCTTTCTTGCATGTTTGCACAGAATGATTATCACTCTTCTACCTTACTTCTTCATAATTTAATGTGCCACAGATTTGTGGTTATCTGACTGCAAGAATAATCTTGATCAGTATTAAATCACACTGTTACTGCTGCTTTCCTCAAGTTTTTAAAATAACACATTTTCCTGTGGGTGCAAATTAATCTTTAAAGCAATGAATAGAGGTTCTGTAGAACAGCATAGAGTAAGGTATATTCCTAGTATGCACAGCTGTGTCAATAAGGGTGCCATCAGTAGAGCTGCCCATCTCTGTGCCCTGTGAGTTAAAGTTTCTTGAATCTGCTTTTTCCCTGGGGTTTTTTTGGGTGAATCTGGTATTTCAAATAATGATAACACTGCAGTTGGCTTTTCTTCTGAGAAACAGATGAGTGCTTAGAAAGAACCTGTGTTTGTGTGGATGACAGACTTTTTTACTCACAGTTTTTCTTGGGACTATCAAAAGCATTGTTTTATGAGAGAGGCATGATACCAGCAGGCACTGCAACTGTAGGAAAGTTGAGGGACAGAGCAAGCACAAATGGATGAGAACATCTACCATGGTTACATACAGACCTGAGATTTATCATAGGCAAGTGTCTGAAACCTGCTTGACTAACATATGCTGTGAACACCTCCAGAAGCACCATACTCTTACCAGCTTACTTCCTTCTACCTCTTCCTTTGTGCATCTGCTGTAGTTCATTATTGTGAGAGCTTCACTGTTATCAGAATCGTGTGTCCTCAGAAGATAAGTTTCAGTTTGCTTTAGATTTACCTACTTGATTGATCTTGCTTTTGTAGAAATTATTGTGGTTGTATTTGTGGGAGGGGTTGTTTGGATTTCATACTTCAGAAGAATAGCCTTATGCTGTAGGTTTTTTCTTCCCTTTTACCTTATGGTGTTTTTTTCCGTATAAGGTGAATGCTATATAAATTCTTATGAAAGGTAATGAGCAGTTCATAGTGGAGAACATCGTACAGTTATATTGTTTAAATTAGAAGCTGAGAATTCAGTAAAAGGCTGTATGGACTTAGATTAGTTGTCTCCCTTTCTTACGTTACACCTAAGCCAGAAATGTCTACTATAAGTCAGTAAGATCGAGTGCATGTTTTTTTTATCACCCTTCAGAGAGGAAGGGAGGTTTCTTTTGACTCGAAGGTCTCCTGGGCGAGGTCTTCTCAACCTTTCTTTTATGACACATTTCCTTTCTCCCCTAAGTGTTCTGTGAATGTATTTTTGTTTTGCTTTGGTTTTTTTGGGTTTGCTTTTTTTTTATTCTGTGGAGCATCCAGAAATCTCCTTTGAGAATAACAGATACTTTTTTCACGTTCTGAGGAAGGATGCAATGAATCCATTTTTGCTGTAGGAAAAAGCTGGTTTTGAAAAAGTCTTTTACTTCTACAAAGCGCTGCATCTTCTAGGTCACTTCTCAGGTTTTTGTAAGTTCCCTGAGGGTACAAAAACAGGGTTTGTTCCTAAGGAAAAGGGAGAACCTTTGACTGAATTTTTAATGTTTTTTAAAAAGTTGATTTAAAGTTATTTAATAACTAGGTTTGTTCTGGTTTGATTTTCTTGTTGTGCACAGAGAAGTTCTGAAATGTGTATGCTGTATGTTATTTTTAAAAGCTCCTTAGCCTTTGTTCATTAACTGAGGATATCACAAATGTTAGCTATTATCTTCTCCAGTTTTCATGGTAGACTTGCTAGAGGTCTCAGGTGACGTGTGCTATCTCTTGACAGCATTTTTGTGATGGGATATTGAATCTTCATAAAAGATGCTTTTTCTCCAAAATTCACAGAGTTCTTAAGATGACAGAGGGGTAGTACAGCTGCTAAGAAAACTTGTTAAGTCATGCTGCCTTCCTAGTTTTTCTATTACAGTTTGGATGTTAGTTGCTGCAGTGCACATTGTACTGCTGTACAATGTCAGACTGAGAGGCTGGGGTCTTCTTATACAGTTGGCATAAGACAGTATTTTGGTAAGGTCAAAGAGTAGCTGAGTTTCTCTGTATATTAATACAGGTATATAGGTAATTAATAGGTAAACCCATTAAAAATAGGGATTGTACCTATTTCTCTGTATTTCACATCAAATTCATGTAGCAGCTGCTTATCTTGGATGTACTAAGCTGTAAGTACTGCATAATTATTATGTAACTTTTCGTTAGGCTTTGGGTATCCATCTCTTGTTAGGGCTTATATTCTAGTTATTCTGTCTGAAATTTTCCTTAGAAGCTTATTCACTTCATTTATGCATTTCTATAGATGTTGAGAGTTTATGCGTATGATGGGGCCTTTCTCTTTCGCTCATAAAGACATCTATTTTATAAATATGTATTTTATAAAGAAATCATTTATTTTGCCACACTGATGTAAACACTGCTTTGCTCTTTGGCTAGAGAGTTGCCTACTATTCTGCTAGGATGGTAAAGCAGTTCAAGTTTGCTTTACGTTTTTCACAGGTTAAGGTTGTCCACATAGGCAGATTATGAACATGGAGCTTGTCCAGTAACATAGATAAGGGACGTGCTTTAGTTGCTTTGTCTGAGGAGTGTCCTCTAATTCCTTTTTCTGAGCAGCAGCTGTGCAAAGTATTCTCAGGATGATGCACCAGAGACTGCAGTGCTGTCTGAAATGGAAAAGATTATACAAAATAACTGTGTCTGTATTAAGTCTCTTTCTACTGTATGGAGCAAAGAAATAGAGAAAATACAACAGAATAGGGTTGCTAAATGCTACCAGTGCCACATTCTGGGTTTTCATAAAGAAATTCAGAGGTGGAAAAAAAAAAGAGTGAGGAACGGTATTTACGAAGTGTGCTGGAAATAAAGAAAACCATCAGTCTCCCAGTGTGGCTTATACTGAAAAAATTAACAGAAATGTAATACGAAATTTAACTAGTTGTCATCTGTGAAGATAGTGAATAGGGTAAATGTAGCTTTAGTAGAACAGAAACCCTACCTTACAACTCTCTTAGAGTGCTCTTGACACATGCAGCAGACAGATGGGTATGTGTGATCTGGTTGATACAGTCTGTCTGGGTTTCTACAAAGCTTCCACGGAATTCCCTCACCAGGGATTTCTTAAGGAAATCAAGTCTCCATTGCATAAGGAAGGAGGGTCATTTTACTCTTAAATAACTGACAGTAAAGAAAAGAGGAGTGATAGGTTAGGAGTAAATAATCCTCTCATCTCGTGGTGGAACATTGCAACAGCTTTGGGGTATTTAAGGATCCATGCTCATCATATTAAGAAGTGACCTGGAAAAAACAGTGAAATGACAGTTTGTTGCTGGTACTTGAATTATCCAGATAGTACAAAGGCTGAGAAAGAAACTGTTGAAACACCTCATGAGATTGACTGCTGGCAGCACTTGCAGGTGAAAACAAGTAAAATTCTCCAGAGGTGTGAAGTGATATACATGAGAAAAACACCACTCTGAATTTTCCCTAATACCTTGTAAAATACTGGTCTCTGAGGTGGCAGTAACCAGGTAGGAAGGTCTTAGAATCATAAGACATACTCCTTTGAAAAAAGTCAGCTCAGAGATCAACAGCAATGAAAAAAGCAAATCAGATGCAGAACATTTTAGGAGAGGAAAAAAAGGTAAAACCAGAACTTTATTACACTACTGTACTGTGAGCTTTGTTATGTCATCTTAAATACTGCAATAGTGTTCCCCTTTTTTCAGATTTTCTTTATTACAGAATGGGAAGAGTCTCATGAAAGGGCATCAAATGTAATCAAAGGTGTAGAGTAGCTTAATACTGAGGCAACTAAGTAACCCGTTATTCTTCATTTGACTCTTCATTTGAGATTTGACTATTCAACCAGCCATTACAAGAGCATTTGAAGATAGTAAGAATGAGGCAAACCCCACAAAACCAAAGTGTGTGGTTCTTTGTGCAAGAAATAGATCCATGGAATGCCTTGCCAAGGGTTGAGGTGAGTGCTGAAAGTTTACTCAGACTCAAGAGGAGAATGAACAAATGCTGCAAGGATGACCAATTTGTGTGAATCTTTCAATATAAACCACATCAGGAAGTCACCAATATGAAGATGGTTGGTAGATGTAAGTGCATTAGGGAGGAGGTAGTAGTGAACATACCTTCCCTTTCCTTCTGCTGCCCTCCAGGTGCTTGCTGCAGTCTAATACAGAAGCCTGAGCAGAACCCTTGGTCTAACCCAGTAGAGCTCTTTTTGGAAAATACTGAAGAGATTTGTACCTAAATATTTGTCTCTTATGATCTGATACCACTCCAGGAAAGTGACTGGCCATTCTCAGTGTCTTCACTGGGTCTTCTTATCACTGGCAATTTGATAACCAGGCAACATGTCTCTCTTGTTAAAAACAGAAACAGCTGTCTTTGATTGCTATTCCCAGTCATTGCTGTCTTTGTTTTGTGCTCATAAGTTCAAAACTTTACACTTGCAGAATGAGGCTGTAAATTTTGCAAGAAAATCACATGAGCAAAAAGAATTTTCCAGCATGAGCCCTAAAGCAACTTGCCTGGTACACGTTACAACTTAGTATTGTCAGTGCAGTATCAAAGAGCCCACAGGATTCTGAGGCTCATATTTGCAGCCCCCTGGATTGCATCTCAAAACACTGAGATGCAGGTATGCAACTTAAATTACAGGTAGCTGGGAGCTGTGTGGGTGGTGTCCAGTGCACTCTACTGAACATATGCCTTTCACTGACAAAATAAAAAGCGGCATGAAAGACTTGATCCCATCCTATTTGCAGTCAATATCAGATCCATGTGCATGTCAGATATTCTCTAGTTTGCAAGTCCTCTGAGGAAAGAACAGTTGGGACACTTCTGTCTTGTGCCGTGATGTGGCTATTGTTTTTCTTAGCAAATGACCTTTCAGGAGATAGCAAGTCAAATTGATCGTTTATGGTGTGCTGCTTTCCTGGATCTGTGCACTTTTGCTCAAAGGATTGGGCAGTATTTCTTTGAGAAAAATATATGAGGGTAGAGCTTTTCTTAATGGCTTTCAGTTAATTGCCTTGTGTTGAAAAAAGCCATGTACAAACTATTGCACTTCATAGACATAAATTTCTGTGATGACATACGTTAAGTTTCATAGAAACAGCTTTGTAACCAGTTGTAAATCTGAAAAGTTTCACCTTTTTAGTATTTCCACTGGAGCTGAACCTGGCTTGTGCTCTCCTATTGCAGATTTCATTATGAAGATGTACCAGAACCAGGTAGTAGGAGTAAGAGTGAGTAGTACAAGAGGTCTGTGATCCTTAAAATGCCCTACATCACAGTAAATGACTGGATAATCAGAACACCGAAGAAATAATTTCAATTTGAAGTTATCTGGTCAGTTTTTCCTTTAAGAGCTCTAAAGCTGACAGTCAGCTGAATGAGAAGGATCCAGACTTGTTCATGTCTGACAAAACAATACTCAGATGGCAAACATGAAACCAGCCAACAGAACATCAGGTAATATTTACTGTGCAGTCTTGAAGCGTTATTTCATTGAACAAGTACATTCTAGTTTTGATAAAGGACGCAGGCCTGAATTAAAAGAAAGTAGAGAATGTGCAGTGATGTCTGATGTTTTGTATGATGCTTTACATGATCCTCTTATGTAAAACATCAAATTTAGGAAGGCTCAGAAAAAGCTGCTAGTGAGAAGAGTAATTTGTACTGCTTTTTATGAGAAAAACAGCTGTAAAAGTTAATTCTGGTATATGTGCACTTAACCAACACGTTAATTCTTTAAAAGAAGTTATCAAAGGCTACAGCTAGATGACACATGCACTCTAGTAGCTACTTTCTCAATACCTTCAAAGAGTATTAGTTAAGGGTATGTTACATTTTAATACTTCTTTGTACATCTAAAGAAATTCCATAGTTTCAGTCCAAATTACCAACCCTCCCCTTTAGAGCTCCTAATGATCATGTTGCTGCACATTTGTTTACTAGCAGTGTGTCCAATTTTGAAAACAAAATTCCAGAAAGCATTTTAATAACTTTAGGCAAATGGTTTTTAGCCAACCAACTTATTTTCCAAGAGGTGTTGTGTAATTAATACCTTTATTTTCCAACTCTTTTGTCCTGTAATTTTAAATAAAGTAAGGTGTCCCAGTGTGATGAATTAATTAAAAGGAATCTTAGTTTTCTCAGTCAAGGAGTGATTAAGTGGAGTTGATTATATTTTTTCTGAAGTTTGGCCAGTATCAACAAGGTGCAGAACGTCAGTGAAGGTTTTGTAGCCAGCCAGAGGGTGCTGCCTCTCAGAAGTGCAAGGAGAATTAAGACTGCATTGACACTGACCCTTTGAGAATCTGTCATCATGCAGATGACGTTTATGGTCAAGTAACAGGTTTTGCACCAGAGTAATTTAAAATTTTAAAGTCTGCTTTTAAATTATGCTTATTTCTGAAAGAGTTACTGCTGCTTGAGCCGCTGGGAAAAAAATCTGCTGCTTCATAAGAGGAGTCCACTGTGTGTCTTTATTACATTATTAGAAATAAGGTTTTTGCAACTTTGTCCATGAAATGGTAGCAATGTAAGTTAAGAGTGATTTAAATTGCTTATATGCTTTAATTGAAGGCTGGACTGTGTGAAGTACTGAGTGTTTCATGCTTTGACATAGATAGGCAGTTACTATAAAGGAGTGGAAGAATGTAATTTCAAAATTTTGTCAGATTTCTCCATGGTCTGTTGTCCTGTTTTTCTTTGCAAAGTGGTCTGGTCCTGCACTCTAACCTGTGTAGGTATGAATCAACATCAAAGTGAGAGTGACCCGGCAATCCTTGATATGTGTGCATATCACTTGCAGTGTCTTTATTTTACCATTTCATGTACATCACATAATAATCATGCAAGAATACAAGATTTGTTTGACAGGAGGGCTTCTGATTTGAGATAGCAGTTATTAAATTGTTTCCTTTTATTTGTTTGCAAGAAAACAAATACTTGAGTTGGGTCATAGAATTACATGCAAGAAAAATTCTTGGAATAGTCTTTTCGCCAACATCAATAGCATTCTTGATCTTTTGCAATGATCTAGTTTCTTATGGCTTGTGAGTTCATGTATCGCCTGCCAGCTGGTTCTAAACAGACTATACTACCTGCCTTGGGAATAATACCACAACTTACCATCTGGTGAGATCATGATACTATCACTTGACCTCCACATGTGGTCTCTGTCAAGAACTTCATTGAAAGCTGGCAAGACATCAGGGCTGGGACATACTGTTCTATGCAGCCCTGAATTTTGGCAGGGTTGCAGCATTTAGTAAGTAAACTTCATCTGGCTTGCAAGTCACAGACAAATAGGACAGGCTGATGTCATCATAAGCTTTAACTCTCATTAAAGAGAAATATGTGTCAAGTAATTATTAGGCTTTGTTGAGCAAGGTATTTAGGGGAAGTTAATAGACAAAGATGATTTTAAGCAGTGAGGCTTTCAATAAGCAATGAAACATGACCCTAACACTGTGCTTAATTTAGAAACTGGCTTTGTGTCACTTTTCACATTTTGCTTGTACCTCCACCTTTCTTAGATCCTAAATTAAAATGGTAAAAAAATTTAGAATAGAAAAATCAAATAAGTAAATGCATTATGTGTAAATCAAGTTTAATTTAATGGCTGAATAGCATTGTGTTCGAGTCATTGTTTAGCCAAATAAGAAAGCAAGGAAAAACGTCACAAGTATTATCTAATAAAAACTGTTCTCTGCAACTTCAGGCTGTTTTTCATTTGAGTTACATTCACAATAATATCCCAAAAGTAAAGGGAGAGGGGAACAGCAGTCCAGTTCCTCTGACTGCATACCACTTCAGGTTTTCACCTTTAGAGGATGAATGGTGTAGGTAACTGGGAGAAATAGGTACCTCATTTTGTTTGCAATGTGCTCATCTTAATCAGAATATCATAGCTCAACAGACAGCCCCTGAGTCTTGCCCAGATCTGTGTTGCTGACGCTTCCAGGCAGGGATAGCAAGCAGAATGCCATGATGGCATTTTCTAACATGTCTTTGTAGTAGAGTCTGTTCGCAGTTTTGGATTATAAGAATCTTATACTTGTGGGAAGGTAGCTTGATGTAGAGCCATGTTACTTTACAGTCCTCATTAATATTTAGTGTTAGTTATTGACGGCATGGTACCACTTTGCTATTCCCCTCTTCCTGGTTTCTGAAGATTTTAGAAATAGGGGCTTGTGGCTGCCCTTAAGTCCTGGATGGAGCTGGACTTGAGTGCAAATTTGCAGGGGGGGGAATGGGAAGGGATGGCATGGATTAGATGATTCTTCATTCTCTGTTTCTACAAAATTGGAAAGGAATTGGTAACTATGACTTGACTGACCACCCAAACTAGGTTTCCCAGGCGTTCTATGTGCCTACAGATGCAGAGGGCTGATGTAAGAGTGTTGAACACAGGAAAGAAGTCAGATATGTTTTTCTCTAAATAGTGAATACTTCTGAGGTGATTGTCTAGGACTTGGTGCTAAGCACAAGAAATTCAACTTGGCTATCTCTACAGAAGAAAATTTTAAGTGTGGAGGAAAGCTTAAGCTCCAGGGAAATATGTCGCTTAGTGGGAATAGAAAGGATATAGTTCTTGTTCCTGGTCGAATATTTCTGTGTTTGCCTTCCACTTTCTAGCCATAACACATCTTAGGCAACAGCCCATCCTTTTGGAAGAAAATTGGACAAAGATGCAGAATAAATTTTGCAGATCTTCACTTGTCTCACAACATCTCTCTGTTTTTTAAGGACAGGCAAGCAGACCAACCTATCTGCCAGCCTGTAATCCTGGATGTGACAGTGAGGAAGAAAAAATGGTACAGAAAACCCTTCAGCCAGTGCCTTTAGGAAAGTCACTGATTCACAGAAATTACATTGGTCATGTCAAACTCACTGGCAGAGTTGTCAGAAGAAATATGAGCTGCAGACCTGCTATGTATTTTAAACTCTTACTAATGTTCATTTGTTCTGTTAATTGTATTGCTTTAACTGAAAAGATAAGCACAAATATGAAATGAAAATTTGGAGGTTATTTTTGCCTTTTTTGTTTAAATTCTCTGGAGGAGAAATGAATCTTAGTAGCAAATCACTTTGTGATGGTTTTAAAGTGTAATTTTTAAGTGTTTGAGAGTTTTTTTGTTGTTTCCCCTTCCACCCCCCAATGAAGACATAAATGAGGAGGATTAAATTGTATTCGGAGAAACAGAGGAAGTTCAATTCTTTGCCAAAGCAAACATCCGCAGACTTGTGTAGTCTACATGTTTCAATGCATGTGAAAATATTTGGTGTCGTGGAGTGACTTCCTTGAGTGGAAATAATATTGAAGCTAGCAATGAGATTTTGCAAAAGAAGGAAATCACAGCTATCTTAGTAATTTAACATCTCAAAAATTTATTTATGGATAGTTTCCTGTCTGACACATTGAAGTGAACAAGTTAAAGTGTTTAAAGATTAGAATGACATTAATTTTTAACTGCCCTTGACCATGACATTTCACAAAGGGTGTGTTCAACAAAAACAGATGGAAAAATGAGCTTGCCCCTTCACCTTGTAGTGGCTTTCTTGTGTCAACTGATTTAGCTTTCTGTCGCCAGTCAGCTGAGTATTCAAGGACATCCTTGGCTTTCACCTTTTTTTTTTTATGAATAAAATTGCAAGAACATAGCAATTTCTGTAAAATCCAGTAATGCTGAGCTTTTTGTCTGTTACTAAGACTGAGATGTTTTTGCAGTCACAGCTTTTTTTTTCGATAATGACTACTAAATGTCATTACAAAACTCTATTTAATACCAGTATTATATAATGCAAAAAAATTAATTTGAAACTAAGCAGCATGAAAGTAGGCAAAGCTATACAATATTTTGTGGCATCTGATTAAAACATTAATTGAAGGGTATTTTCAGAATAGCAATTCAGTTTGCACTCTATAAGCCAGACTTCTCACTTAACGCAGTGCCTGATCACTTGCAAGGCATGCTCAGAAGCTGAGGCCATGAGTATGGATGGGGTGCAGGCATCACAGGATCCAAACACAGTGCAGGGAGGCATGGTGCACAGCTTGAAACTTCGGCGGGAACACCCTGATACAAAGCAGTGTTGTGTCGGAACACAAGCACGGTTGTCCTGCTGGAAGAGTTAGTTGGTGTTATGCTGTGGACTTGAACTCATGTTGGCAGTAACTTGGGAATCTCCCATGTAACCTTGTTTCATGTGAGAGTGGTATGTCCAGAGTAGCACAAGCTATTGGGTCTAGTTAGTCCGAATGTCAGTCTTGCTATCACACCATGGTTATCTGTATAGCTTGTTTTAAATCTCCCTTTATTATTATAATTTTATTGTCAGGTTTATGAGATCCAGCACTGAAAAATCAAGATGTACAGAACTAAAATGACCAATCCAGAGAAATTGCTTGCTAATCTGTAAACCATAGTTATTTCTATACATCTTATCAAATGATAAGTTTTTCAAATAAATATCCTCTTTTAACATTGTTTCCATGTGCCAGATTTTTTAGTATCTCTGTGTATTTTGATTTCGCAATATGTCACTGGATTGCATGGGATCCTAGTAAGCTTTTTAAATAACCCACACAAATGCATTCTCCAACATCAGAACATGTTTTTTGGAGACATCAGGCTGCTGGTTTTGAATGACATTTGTAACGTATTTGTGGATTAAACATTCAGTCTTTAATCAAATGAAATGGGGTACTACCCAGTAAGGAAACAAGGTAGAGATGTTAAGTGCTGAATAGACAATTTAATACAGTGAAGCTCACAGTGGTCAGCCTCATGAATTGCTCATGCACCCAGTTTCTTTGAGAGCTCCCTGACTTTTCCTTTGTCAGTGTATGCTGGTGAAAAGCCTAATAATGTATGGCCTGTCCAGGGAATATTAGACATATGAGTAAATGTTGTTTTAGACACATTAATGTTCAGTTGGGGCTTCTTGTGGTTTCTAGTGCTAGGCATGTTGAAGCATCTATTGCCCTGTGAAAATGCAGAATCAGCTGGGTAGAATAGCTTTTATATCATCAAGGGTAGTGGACAGATTTATGTCTCCATTCTGCAGCTGAAAGATTTATCTCTCTGATTTTCTTAGAATGGCTCCTCTTGGATCAAAATATTTTCTTCTCAACTGCTTTAAATTATGTACAAAATCATAGCAAAATATTGTAAAAAACTCTCAAACCATAAATCTTACTGACATACCAACCTACCGTTTGTCTTTCATACAGTGCTATAAAGCATCAGTGCAGTTATGTTTATATAGCGAGTTTAAATCTGGTTAATAAAATGTGTCTTTTCTTCTTTCTTTACTTGTAAAATGGCTCTTAATTATTTCAAGATTTCTTAAATTCTTTATAAAGGGAAGAGGGTTGGGATGGTCCCACTCAGTTTGGGGTGATAGCATTGATTGTTTAATTACAAATTAACCCTGATTTTTTTCGTATTTAAATGCTCTTGTTATTCTGCAGGCATTCTGACCCCACTTAATATCATCACCAGCAGGTGTATCAGAGTCTGTCTTGCTTAAATCAAAGTGTGTGTCTAGTCAGTGTTGGATGATGGAAACCAGCTTTTAGTCGGGGCATGCTAGTGATTGAATCCGTGTGTTCTTTTTCCAATCCTTTTTATTTACTTCTAAAAATAATTTCTGCAAACAATCACTCACTGATGCCCTCAACAAGACATTTTTGTATACAAATCAGGCAGAATGTCTTCCATAACACAATAAAAGATCCTGATGTGTAATATTGCACTAAAAAAAGAAAAAGAAGCAAGAGGGTGTCTGAGCTGTCTTAACACATTTTGTATCATATGCTATGTAATTTTTTATTTGTATGTGCTAAACCACCATGGGACATCCCTTAAAAATAATCCTTATTCCAGACGTAACCCTGTTGCTGATAGAATATGTGTATTGCCTGTAGCTATGATGTATGACCAGGAAGAAAATAGCTTTAAGGATGAATTTGTTAAATAGGAAACCTGGAAAATTGCTAAGTTTTCAAGTTTCTATTTCTTCTTTTATATGGCAAAATAATAGCAGTGAGACTAAAGGAAAAATCTCTTGCCAAAAGACAAATGTTTCTTGTAACATTTATGAAAATATTAGGAAGAGTTGTTTGGATTTTGAAGCACAAACTATGCACTTTTTTTAAACATCGCAATCACATATTCACTAGATCCACTGAGGGAATTTCTGTTAAAGCATGGTTAGAACTGCTTAGATCTGTGTATCAATTAGGCAGGGTTTCTCCAGCAAGTCTGTATGCCAGCTACTACACAAATACCTGCAGTTGTTCAGGGGAAGCCTGTTCTGGTAACTCAGGAAGGTTCTGATTGCTTTTAGTGTGCAAGCCCAAGAAAGTCTTTCAATGGCAATTTTTCAGTTGTTCTTACTTGTGTTCTTAGTTGTGTTCCTGAGCTGATACCACACAGCTTTTTTTCAGGCTCTTTCTCAGGCCTGCAGAAAGTACATGTCTCTTTTATGTCTATGCTTCTTCCAAGATGTCAGTCCTTTGCCTTGTTCTCCCGATGTCTGTGTCCCAACACAGTAGTCCTTGAAGAATATCAAGTCCCCTTCAGCTAAGTTCAGTAAATGGACAAAATGTATTGCTTGAAAGGCAGTAGCTCTCAGAAGGCGCCCAAGTGGCCTTCAGCATCTAGTTGAGAAGTTAACGTGATGTTTTTCTAGTGTTAGCTTAAGGATTTTTACCTCACTGTATCACCATTTTGGAGCACCTTGGTAGCTGCTATGTTCTTTACTAGTCAAGGTATAACTGCAGTTAAGAACAACATTACAGTACTTAGTTATTTAATAGGGATGCACTGTGTGCACTTCCCAGTTGCATTAAGCCCAGTTGTTGCATTAAGCCCAGTCCCTTTTTCTTTACCATCTATGCCAAGAATGTGTGGGCTGTCCTTAGCAGAACAGATTTGTGTATGTGTGGCTCTCTGATCATGCTGTTGTGGAGTCTTTAATCTGTGTCTTTGGAGGCAGTAGACTGAGATTTCCTTCTCGGTCAAAGTAGTAATTCAGACAACTGAGATATGTAGTCAGTTTCATCAGGTGGGTTACAAATGTTAGTAGGTACTGGAGGGACAGAGGACCACAAATTTGTGATACAGTTTCTGTCTTACAGAAGGAGGCTTAGCTTCAGGAGGAGTAAACCTGCAGTAGATAGGCCTAGTTCAGACTGAATAAAAAAAAAGCTGGTATTTACCCCATGGTTTATTAAGTACTTGCATGATAAACATTTCTGTTAGAAAGATTAATAAGGAAGGGTCAATTAAAAACCCTAGTGTTTCAAGTAGGGGTCAATAAAAACCCCTAGTGTTTTAAATAGAGGACAGGCAAGGCAAAGGAGTGGAGCTCACAGTGGATATTTTTGTGAGAACCTCCTTGCCTTTGAAGACTTGATGAGTTGGTGGTGGTGGTGGCTTTTGCTTCCTTGGGCCTCCATTAATATTCTTCATGAATTCATGTTCAGTGAAATTTAACCCAAAGAAAATACTGGACTCTTACAAAATGAGGAAACTCAAACTCAATTTACACATCCACTCTTGCAGAATGCGCAGATCTTTTGCAAGTAACATGACTGTCAAATGTTACTGATTGAAAATTTCAAGAACTAGTGGTTTAAGATTCTTTTCCACGCACTTTTGACACATAACCTCCCCCTGACATTGTTTTGGTCTAAGTGTATTCTAAAATCTTATGTAAAGCTCTCAAATCTTAATAAAGATGTTGAGTTTTCACAGAAGGAGAACACATTCAACACATTCCTCAGATATGTTGCCTGCAATATTTGAAGTGGTTTTCAAACAGCATGTGAGCCATGACAGTAATAGAATCATAGAATAGTTAGGGTTAGAAAGGACCTTAAGATCATCTAGTTCCAACCCCCCTCCCATGGGCAGGGACACCTCACACTAAACCATGCCACCCAA